>SJYA01001822.1:2020500-2042096 GCA_006410615.1 Neotragus moschatus | reverse complement strand
GGGAGGGGGGAGGGGGGGTTGGGATTGGGAGCTCATATACACTCTTGGCTGATTCATGTCAATGTATAGCAAAACGAATACAGTATTGTAAAGCAAAACAAACTAAAAAATAAAAATTAAAAAAAAAAGGCATCATTGGTTGCCACTTCACAGTAACGTCTTAATATTCTCTCATTTAATTATGTAAATTGTCAAAGAAGGTGGCTGTTTATGGTAATTTACACATGCAGAGATCTGCTTCCCAGGTAAGCTAATTTAAATTAAACTATAACTAAGGGAGATTTACCACTTGTTGATTGAGACAGACAATCATTTATAACTCTACCAAACGGCTAGTAAAGACGGCAGGGTTTCAAAAGTGAGGTGAAACAGTAGTGATCCAGCTGTGAAAGGAATCAGCTGAAATGCTATGGAAGGATTTAGTGTTCCTATTGATGTCTGTAAGAAGTGGAGGCAGTCTCTTTTGTCAGGGAAGTGATTAGTGAATACCGTTGACCCTTACTACCTCCACATTCAAGCCTTTCTTTACACATGAAGTTAAAGGCTGTTCTCCCCAACGAATTCACCACTCTCTCTTGACACAAATCCAGCACTCTTCAGAATCCTCCTGCATTCTGCTGAATGTAACTGAGAAAAGACCATTGTAAACTGCTGAAGTGTTCAGTGTCCCCAGATCCTCTCTTTTCTTCCTTTCTTTTTTTAACCATTAACGATATTCCATTTCAGTTCGAGAAACTAAGCATGTACAAATTCATTCTTTGTCTTAGGGGCACTTTCGTTACAGAGTGAATGCCCTCCTTCACTAATGACGCTTCCAGGTGGGTCTGCAAGACCAAGACATGTACACCAGTCCACCTGGCTGAAGAAAAAGGTGTCTGTGATGGTGGCCAGCCACAGTTTGAATCTGGCAATGAGGAGGCTGCAAGGATAGTAAACTGATTAGGAGAGTGGGCTTTAGAAGCAGATAGAAGTGGATTCAGAGACTCACCCTGACATTCACTTTCTGAAAAAACTTTAGGAAAGGTGCTCAACCTCTTTAAATCCTGGTGTCCTTATGAAAAGCTAGCATTCATTATACCTTCGTCACAAGGTTCATATGATGACTTAATAAGCCAATGTATATAAAGCACATAGCTTTACATAAATGTTCCTCCTCAAAAACAATTGCTAAGAATAACAATGATGATTATATATATACACTGCTGCTGCTGCTAAGTCGCTTCAGTCGTGTCGNTGTCCTTATGAAAAGCTAGCATTCATTATACCTTCGTCACAAGGTTCATATGATGACTTAATAAGCCAATGTATATAAAGCACATAGCTTTACATAAATGTTCCTCCTCAAAAACAATTGCTAAGAATAACAATGATGATTATATATATACACTGCTGCTGCTGCTAAGTCGCTTCAGTCGTGTCGGACTCTTCGCAACCCCATGGACTGCAGCCTACCAGGCTCCTCCGTCCATGGGATTCTCCAGGCAAGAGTACTGGAGTGGGGCGCCATTGTATATATATACATGGAAAATGGACAGTTTCCAACATATTTCTGGGTAAAGAGTTCACAAAATCTTTTCCATTTGGCATTAGAATTTGACCTTCAATTAACTTTCAAGCTTGGTTAAGTGTAATATGCCAACTATGTTGCTAACCAATGTTTATGGTAAGATGTGACCCATAATTACTAAATTACATTTGAATGGTGAGGAAAATAGATATAAATACCTAGTAGGAACTATAAGTACCTGATAGGAAGCCATTCTTGGGGCTTTCCCGTGTGCTGAATTGCACTGACATGTCCTTTGTGGAGACCCTGGAAATTATGACTCTATTGTGGTTATTATAAAAGCTATAGGCTCTTGGGGGCACAAGGCTTTGAATTATCTATCCAGAATAGACCTTGTCTCCTTATAGCTGGCCTATGCTGCACAGAACTCTGTGAAGACTCTTATAGAGAATAAACATCTGGGGCTCTCTCTGCTGGTGTGCTAGGTTCCCATCCAGCTCCTTCTAAGTGAATATGATGTTGGATATCTTTGACAATCCTGTGGGTCTGAATGTTTAGAAATCACTCTGTAGATATTACTGAACATCTCAACTTAGTTTTTTGACCACCAAGGCATAAGCTTGAAGGTTAAGAGTATGATAACATTAGAGTAACATACGTTCCAGATCACCTATGATTGCTTGTGGGATACCAGAATTCTCCCTCTCTTCAAATGTGTTTTCCCATTTGCTTGAAGGAGACATTTCTGCTGCTGCTGATTCTTCAGACTGGTAAAGTCATTTGTAGAGGCCAGTAAAAGATTGGTTGATTCATAGAATCAATTCATAAATGCAGTCCTCTCAATGGAACAGGAAATGGCAACCCACTCCATTATTCTTGCCTGGAAAATTCCCTAGACAGAGGAGCCTGGTGGGCTACGGTCTATGCAGTCACAAAGAGTCAGACATGATTGAACGACTGAGCACACACATAGTCTTCTCAATCTACCATATGCAAATAGCCAAAAAACTAAAACACAGAACTTCTGGAGAGAAGTTTCTCCCCAGAGACACATTCGGTGGTTGGATGAATGGCAAAGGCAACCAAGACACATTTCTCATTTTCATTAGAAGCCTTTGCTTACCCCGGTGGCAACATTTTCTATGGGATTCTTAGACAAAATTAAGCCCTGATGCCCTGAAGCATCTATATTAGTTTCCTCTTGTCACTATAACAAATAACCATGAAATTAATAGCTTAAAACAATATAAATTTGTTATCTTACAGTTCTGGAAGTCAGAAATCTGAGATAGGACTCACTGAACTAAAATCAAGCTGTCTGTTGGCAGAACTGTATTCCTTCTGGTTTCTCTAGGGAGAATTCATTTCCTTGTCTGTTCAAAAATTCTAGAGGCTGCCTGCATTCCCTGGTTCATGATCCCTTCTTCCATCTTCGAACCCAGCAGCACAACAGCTTCATATCTGTTTCTGACTCTGACACTCCTATCTCCTGCTTTCACTTATGGGGACACTTATGGTTATATCAGGCTCACCCAGGGAATCTAGGATGGATAATTTCTCCATTTCAGGATCCCTAACATAATCACTTCTGAAAAGTTTCTTTTGCTAGGTACAGTAACAGACTCACAGGTTCCAGAGATTAGGAACTGGATGACTTTGTATTACTCTGCAACCTTTGTTTGTAATAAATTAATTTCTCTCTTATGCAAGTATAATGATACTAGTTATGTATTATTCTCAGAAGAATTGATAAAACTGTCACTTAAATCATGTTTGTGATTTAGAAATTTAGAAAATTTAGTTCTAGAAGAGTACTTGGTAGGAACAGTGCCTGAAATAAACAGGCAACAGGGCATTTTTTAGTAAGAGTAGTTTTACAGATCCTGTAGATACTTGGATAGAGAAGCAGGCCAAGTAGGTGGGCATTAAAAATTAAGTATGAGACCAGAAAGTATATGGCAGTGATTTTAAGATGCATTGTTGGGGTAAATACACCTACAAAGAGAGGAATATTGGGGCAAAAAGAGTGGGAGAAAATGTCAAAATGAATCCCATAAATTTCATTGTTTGTAAAAATTGGCAAGTCATCAAAGTTGTAAAAAACTTTCTTTTCTAAAAATCTAGCCTTTATTCTAATGACCAGTCATTGCATACTTCAGTGGATACTCCCACAAGAAATATTCAGCAAAAAAATGCATGTGTGTAGAAACCACAAAATAGCTAGTTTCACTCCTCCTGGGGGAAAAAAATAAAAGTCAATAGTTGTTGCTGTCCCCAAATTTCATCTTAGGTCTCTTTGTGAAATGTGTAGTTCAATTTAGTGTTGATGGGTCATTCCACTGAGTGAGAGTTTATATATAATTCAATATTAATTTCCAATCAACTATAAACCAAAACACTCCAGTTTGAAAGTCACCTCTTTGCATTCAGCTTGACATTATCTTTTAATCAGTAATAGGAGCCAATGTCTGCTGGATTGATCCTTACAATCATCACAAAAGGTCCAGTAGGAAAACTGGAAGACTCATTGCTGTAAGTACTTGTTTACGAGTGCAGCAGAGCTTCTGGTATAAACTTTCGGCTACCTAATCTAGCTCCTAAACTGGTTTCCATGCGAAGAGTTTTGTAGCGGTAAAAGGAGGCCTGGCTGTAGTCGTGGTTCTGACAGTATCCAGTGTGTACGTGACTGGAGAGCAGCTCAGACAGCAGGAGGGAAGCCGGTCTGGCCGAGTAGGGTCACTGATACTTGTTGGGGCGAAATGTTTATGAGTAGTAACAGGAGCCACTGTCCACTACAATAGCTCACAATCTAAGAGGAAATACTTTCAGAAGAGAAAGCGAAGCAAAAGGAGTGAACTTGTTAGACTGGTAAACTGAGAAAGCAAGGGCCAAATTCAGGAAGAAAAGCTCATGACAGATGAGTCTGACTGAGAAGGAGAGGATTAAGAAAAGGAATTGGGCCACAGCAGAATTTGAGTGGAATATGCACACTTGTGAAGCCCTAGACTGTTTCTGACTCATCTCCACACCTTCACCCCTTGATTGTTATTACAAGGGGGAAACTAACACGTCAGACAATACAAAAATGGAAGAAAAATGTCAACTTAGTAGGGAAGATAGATCTCAAAGCCAGTAGAAAGAAAACAAAGATAACAAATTGATATAAATACTTGTATCAAAGAGAAGGACACCTAGAGAATCATAGGAGGTTATCTCCTACTACTGTCTCCAGAAAGGACCTTTCAGAGGAAATGATGTCTCAGGTAAAATTAGAAAGACCAGCCCTGTGAAGACTTACAGAGCTTGCACTACTGTGTGCTGTGTTAAGTTGCTTCAGTCGTGTCTGACTCTGCAACCCTGTGGACCGGAGCCCACCAGGCTCCTCTGTCCATGGGATTTTCCAGGCAAGAATACTGGAGTAGGTTTCCATGCCCTCCTCCAGGAGATCTTCCCAACACAGGGTTCAAACCCACATGTCTTAAGTCTCCTGCATTGGCAATCAGGTTCTTTACCACTAGCGCCATCTGGGAAGCCCTACAAAGCTTGAGGGAACTGCATTTGCAAATGTCCTGGGGCCAGAAAAATCTCGTCCTGTTTGAAGAACTGGGAAAAACACCAGTGAGGCTTGTAGTTCAATGTGAATAATTAGATGAAGTGAGAAAGACACATGTGGTAAATGGTGCTGTGTGCTTAGTCGCTAAGTCATGTCTGACTCTGTAGTCTGCCAGGCTCCTCTGTCCATGGGGATTCTCCAGGAAAGACTACTGGAGTGGGCTGCCATGCCCTCCTCCAGGGAATCTTCCCAACCCAAGGATTGAACCCAGGTTTCCCACATTGCAGGCAGAGTCTTTTCTGTCTGAGCCACCAGGGAAGCCCAAGAACACTGGAGTGGGTAGCCTATCCCTTCTCTAAGGGACCTTTCCCATCCAGGAATTGAACTGAGGTCTCTGACATTGCAGGTAAATCCTTTATCAGCTGAGCTACCAGAGAAGCGCTAAGATTACCATTAGGCAAATATTCACTTCCTCCCTCCTGCCCACTTCCAAGGATGAATATGCTTGCGTACTTCACTGTTGTTGGACTCAGCCATGTGACTTGCTTTGGTTGCATAGTGGATGGGTGAACTTTGCTAACCCTTAACTTTGGCCTCAGCTGCTGTCACTTCTTTGGTCAAGGGGGACACTGCAGATATGATGCAAGAAGAAGCGTATAATAGGCCTGCTCAGTTGAGCTCACTCTGTTGCACTTCTGTCCCTTTGATGAGAGAACATGTTCTAGATAGTCCATTAATTAGCGGAGGATGAGAGACATGTGTGGCAGACATGGATCCAACATGCAGCCTGGAGTTGAACCAGCCCTGCCTAGACCTGCCAACCTCAGGCCGATCTGCAGATGCTCGAGTAAATCATTAAAGATTAAATGATAGTTGGTTTTAAGGTTAAATGATAGTTGATTTTAAGCCACCACGGTTTGGGGTGGTTTGTTATGCAGCATTATCATGGGGATAATTGATGGAGTATAAAAGGGTCACCTTACAGAGCCTGTGGGAAAATAACTGAAGAGTTTTAAACTGAGTGATATGATATGAATTATATTTATGGCTTCTCGCTCTAGCTGCTGTGAGAGGCCAGTGAGAAGGAAGCAGTGAGAACAGTCCATTCGGAAAGAATGGTAGTAATGTAGTAAAAAGGAAACAAATATATTTTAAATAACCCTTGGGAGCAGAACCAACATTACTGGTGAATTAGTTATATTCAGAGAGAAAGGAAAGTGAAGATCTAAAGAGTGACTTCCAGGTTTCCAGCCTGAACAGCCAAAGTAAAAAGGAAAACACTTTTGTTTTCCATATTGCTATTTTTTTCACAATAATAATATAAATGGCTATACGATCAGCTAGCATGTCATAGATTACTTAATTTACTTTATTTTGAATGTGCTTTGTTTCCAGTTTTCTTTTTTACCAAAAACTCAACAGTTAATATCTAAGTACGTTTAATTTTCATATATTTTAGATGTGGGAGGGAGGGTAGATTCCTAGAAATGGGATAACCGTATCAAAGCATTCCAGTGGTGTCTTGTCTTTTTTCTCCAGAGAGCTCATTCCTTCCCATAGACAGGAAGTTAATGGGGAATGTGGAAGAACCCATCTACAAAGAGCAATGAATTTTGCTTTGTTGAAATGCCACAGACTCCTTGAGACTTCTAAGAATAGCAATAGTAAACCTTTATAAAATGTTCTGTATGTGCCAGACTGTTCTAGGGACTTTGACTATACATTAATAGATCTAATCCTCATAAGAAGTCTATGAAGTAGGCACTTATTCCCATTTTTCAGATAGGGAATCCAAGGCAGAGATACTAAATATCTTGCCTCTAAAAGCATAAGCAGCAATTCAGTAGAAATCACTGTCTCTGTGGTAAGGATAATGCTGAAACGTGTCAGTTCACCACATGTACCTTATTTGGACTTGTAGATGAAACTGCTTCTCACTTTTGTATGAAATAATCCCTGTGCTTATTCTAAGAAAATGAAAAAATTTTTAACTAATAAGCTTTGTACCAAATAATCATGTATTTCTCATGTTAGGTTTTTTACTAGACAGACTTTGTAACAGTAGCTTTCACCTGGAAATCTGGAGCCACACGCCTAGCTTAGTCGCAGCAAGTGATCTTCATGCATGTGTATACCCATTTCTGTATTCCTATTATGTCTCCACTTATCTTCCTTTCTCATTTACTTCTAATTTTAATTTATCATGATGGATTTTATATATTTTGTAAGCTTCCTTAAATCCTTTTGAAACAAAGAGAAATGTAAATAATAAGAAAAAAACTCAGGCAAGCCTGAAAAAACAGTCAATCTAAAAATGGCTCAAACTATGTCTACAAATTCCATAGAGTCAGTTTCACTGATATATATTTGTTGTGTTTGTTTGCTTACTTTTGATGTTCTCTGGCACTTACAATATTTCAAAGTGGTATAATCAGTGAGAATGATCAGGAAATGCTATCTGAAAGAGTATCCCATTTCCCAACCATATTCTGCTTTGTTTCCTGAGAACACTGATGAAACCAAGTAAAAATCCTTAAAATAATAATGTAAAAATTTTAATATTAATAATATTTATTGTTTACTACTGCTTTAAGCAGTAGAACTTAAATAGGCACTATTCTAAGCACTTTATAACAAGTTATGTTATTTCCTCCTTCCAACAATTTCATGAAGATCTTACTGTCATTACACACAATTCAGATGATGAGACAGGTTTCAGGTGAAGTAACTTGCCCAATGCCACAGAACTAGCAAACAGCAGATCTTCAGACTGAACTGAGGTTTGTCTAGCAACCAAAACTGTATTATTAACTACCCGATATTTACATAAATCTCTGGGATAATGAGTTCCCAGTTTTCTAGTCTTTGTGTCATTGCTTATGAGGCGGCCATAAGAACACACCTTGTGTGTGTGCTCAGTTGCTCAGTTGTGTCCGACTCTGCAACCCTGTGGACTGTAACCCACCAGGCTCCTCTGTCCATGAGATTTCCCAGTCAAGAATACTGGCATGGGTTGCCATTTCCTCCTCCAGGGGATTTTCTGACCCAAGGACTGAACCCACACCTCCTGCATTGATAGGCAGATTCTTTGCCACTTAAGCCACTTGGAAATTTTTTTAGAAACACACCTTACAGACCTCCAACTACCAGATGCATGAGTGACCAGGGTCCCCAACAGTTGCCAGCTGATAGCAGCACCAGACCTGCCACAGGTCATGCTTTGCACAGGCTACTGTACGGCTGCCAAGACTGGTCCCAGCCTAGAAGACACAGACCCCTTAAGAATCAACTTTGGCTGCAGAACTCCTGGTCCAAAGGTCTTGCTGCATCTTCATTAGACTATAAGACCATCTAGGACCTTCCTTCCCTCTCTCCTTCCCTGGGGTCAGTCTTGGATCAAGTTCTGACATTTCACCCAGATTTCCCTATATCTGTTTTCACTCAAAGGCATTTCCCCTAATAAGAACCTCGTATGTTTAATTTACCATGGGTGACTGTTCCTCAGAGGACTCCAGGTAACACAGTTCACAATGTTTCCTGTTGCTTAGTGTTCTCTTGACTCTCCTCTTCAGACCTTTCCCACAGAGCATTAATTGATTCCCCCAAGTCCCTATTTCCAGCTAGAAGCTTTTCCTGTTACTTCTTGTCTTTACCTCTTTTAGGATTCATAAGTTATTTTATAATAAATTATGGTTATCTACATAGGGATTTTATCTCCTCCACCAGATGTTGAACCCCTTGAAAGTAATAGCATCAAAACTTATTGACACATTATATCAGTTTGGGCCAGGCATTATAGTATGGGCTTTACATACATAACATATCTATTTAATCCTCATCAACACACTTCCAGGTATACATTATCAATTGCATTTTACAGAGAAGAAAATGGAAGCCCAGAGAAATTAAATCACTTGTTCAGTTCTGTGCAACTAGTTGGTAGTAGACTTTATTTTAAATTTGGGCTTTTAGGCTAAATCTTGTGCTCAAATTATTAATCCAAGCCCTGTCAAAAGCCCTTGCTGAAAGAAAAAAGGGCTAGATAACTAATCCTATTTCTTAACTCCTAGGAAGCAGAGGGCTAAATTGTATGTCCTACTGGAGCAGATATCCTTTGCTTTGGAATTCAGGTATGGTTATGGTTCCCTAGCTTGAACTTTTATTTTTGTTCTTTTTTTAACTGTTATATTTCTAATGTATGTGATTTTTTCCCTTTCCCTTTGGAGGAGTGGCAGATATAAAAAGCAAGCAAGAACCTCTGGATCTGTATGTTTTGGGTTCAGATACACAGGAATAGAAGGATACATTTCCTTGAAAAAAACCAAAACAGGCTCTGAAAAATGATCTCAGAGAAAGTAGAGGCTGGTGGTGCTTTTCTCTGTTAAAAGAAAAATAAATTAATTTTTATAAATTCATATAGCAATTTGCTCATGAAAATGAGAATGGAATTCAGTACTCCCAGTTCCCAGAGCAAAGACCACGTTCATTGCTTTCATAGCAGAAAGGAACAGTGTAATGTCTACTGTGACTATGCCAAAATGTATATTCATGTGTCTCGAGACAAGGTATTGTAAATGGAAACCAGGTCTATGAAGCCCCTTACTTGACTTAATGGCATTTATTCGCTCTTGAATTCCTTATTGCAGTGTTCTGTTTGTAGTGCAAATTGCATTATTAAGTATTGATGAAAATTCCTAAAAATATCCCTCTATCTATCCAAAAGTTGGATGCAGTATTTGCATGAGTTATGAAAACTGTTGTATATAATGAGTCGGAGCACTGCCTTGTGAATTCTGCAGTAAAAAAAATTATAGTCCAGCTCCATGAATGTAATTATTCAGGCACCCAGTCTGATTTATCATCTTGATGAGAAACTAAGCCATGAAATATCCTCTGCTAAAAATCAGCCTTTGCTCATTTCACAAATACAACTGCGAGAAGCAGGAGGGGTGAGAAAAACAACAAATGATCTGCCAGGACTAGAAGATATATATTTCTTTTTCTTTACTTAAAGAAAAAGAAAAATAAACAACAACAACAACAAAAAAAAACAACAACACTGTAGTAATCAAATGTTAATTTTGAAACAGACAAATGGGAAAGAAATGCCACACTCCTGTATATGGTTGTGGCCGTGTAAGCCTAACTCGGGGCTAGGGATATTTGCTTTCACGCCACTTAGCCAAGATCAAAACTTCAGAGTGGGAGGCCCAGGGGGAGGAGGAGCTTATGAGAGGAGAGCATGGAGCTCTCCACACAGATATCCTCCTGCTTCCATGGGTAGCTGATTAGTCCTTCTCGGGCAGCAGTGACTCTACTGGCTTCTGCTCACTCCTCAGTGCACAAATTAGTGGAAATGAGTCCCAGCATGTGCAAGGAAGTAGGGCTGATGAAATCTGCAGAGGTCAGCTTGCTGAGAAATCATTGCAAAGGAAAATAGGAACTTCCGACAGACTGAAGAGTGGGAAGCTGATAAAGATATTTCAGAGAGGAAAACGTAAAGTGGGAAAAGAACCACGTTTTCCAGCTCTGAACAGCAAGAGAACACTTAATGAGAAGGCCCTAGAAATGCAGCAGGTATTTGAAATTTGCGCTTTACTTCAGATCTCCTTGAAAGCACCTTTCACACGTTGCTAAACACGCATACAATGCTTTGGCTTTTCTATTCTTTTGACACAACTGTTGTCACTTGGGGGAGGTGGGGCGTGCAAGTGGAAGCTGGCAGTTGCCTAGTCTGACTTGTTGGAACACACATCCTGCTACTTTGGTCTTAAACCATTTTGTGAAGGTCCCTGGAGATTCTTAATATTTAAAAAGCACTTAAAGGCCCAGCCAGAAATGAAATTAGGTGTAAGCAATAACTGAGCCTCATTATAAATGAGACTGTGAAAACAGACTTTATGTGCATGAGTGTGCACATGTGTGTGTTTCAAGCAGTAAGAGCTTGAACTTGGGTCATGAGATACACAGAGATGCTTTTGAGAACAAAGGTGATATGTTATGAGAAACTGAGTGTGTGCTAAAATTTCATGGCCTGCCAGAAACCAATATAGCCTGGTAGTCAAAGGTTCTGTCTCTGGAATTAGAAAGAGCAGAGTTCAAGTACCAGTTTTACCACCCCTACATCTGTAAACCTGCTCAATTAACTAATCTCTCTGTGCCTCAAATTTCATTATTTTATATGTTTATAATATAAATACATAATATTTAGCTCATAGGATTCTTGTGAGGTAATGCATTTATATGAGCTCATTGTCTGACCCAAGGAAAGCACTCAACAAAATATTACTATTGTCTTGTAAGTTCTGAGCCTCTGCCAGTGCCAGGAGTGAAAATAATGGAAGCCTGATCTCAAAGAGGAAGAGTATGCTCCCTTGAGGAATATCAGAGCTGGCAACTTTAAAGTCAGCAAGTATCCAGGGGATAGGAGGAGTCAGAGATCCACTCCAGTACTGCTGTCCATTCTGCTCTACATGGGAGACACTGTTAACTGACAGCCTCCCACATTTTCCAGGTATGTTATCTGAGCTAATGAATCACCAAGATGAATCAGAAACTCTACTAGAAGAGTTTGTTCCCAACTCTTCCCAGATGAGGTAAGACATAAATGAAGACACTAGGATCTTGCCTAGAGAAGCCAATGGCACCCCACTCCAGTACTTTTGCCTGGAAAATCCCATGGACAGAGGAGCCTGGTAGGCTGTAGTCCATGGGGTCATGAAGAGTTGGACATGACTGAGCAACTTCACTTTCACTTTCCACTTTCATGCATTGAAGAAGGAAATGGCAACTCACTCCAGTGTTCTTGCCTGGAGAATCCTAGGGACAGGGAAGCCTGGTGGGCTGCCGTCTATGGGGTCGCACAGAGTCAGACACGACTGAAATGACTTAGCAGCAGGATCTTGCCTACATGACCCTAGGGAATAATGGTCCACCATATCCCTGCACCTTTGTTGGCAAAGTAATGTCTCTGATTTTAATATGTCTCTGATTTAATATGCTGTCTAGGTTGGTCATAACTTTTCTTCCAAGGAGCAGAAGTCTTTTAATTTCATGGCTGCAGTCACCATCTGCAGTGATTTTTCAGTGCACTTCAGTCCAGTCACTCAGTCATGTCTGACTCATGAATCGCACCATGCCAGGCTTCCCTATCCATCATCAACTCCCGGAGTTCACTCAGACTCACGTCCATCGTGTCAGTGATGCCATCCAGCCATCTCATCCTCTGNGGAAGGACTGATGCTGAAGCTGAAACTCCAATACTTTGGCCACCTGATGCAAAGAACTGACTCATTGGGAAAGACCCTGATGCTGGGAAAGATTGAAGGCAGGAGGAAAAGGGGATGACAGAGGATGAAATGGTTGGATGGCATCACCAACTCAATGGACATGAGTTTGAATAAACTCCGGGAGTCGGTGATGGACAGAGAAGCCTGTTGTGCTGCAATCCATGGGATCGCAAAGAGTAGGACAGGACGGAGCGACTGAACTGAACTGAACAGAACTGATACCCCTGGAAGCAAGGGATCAGCTTAAGACCATTTAACTGCATCAGGGCTGAACAATACCAGAGGGCTGAGAAAAAAAATACTCTCCTGCAGAGGATAGGCACAGAGGGAAGTTCCTTGGATCATTTTGAGAGATAAAAATTAGAACCATGTAAATGTCATTTATTCTTCGCCAAACAGTACTCTAAGATTAACAGGCAAGAGTTAAGTCCAATCAGAGAGCTGTCCTTCTGATCTTGTGCTTTTCTTACTGTCCTACCTCATCCTGTCCTGTAGGATGAGCTCTCCAAAAAAGAAAACACGTCTTAGCCGTGTCTGTATTCTACACGGGCACTTGAGCAGCTCTACAAACCTTTGCTGACTTGGCTCTATCATCATAAAAATGCCTCATTTGTGCATGAAAAGTTGATCAGTGTGTCAGACTCTTTGCGACCCTATGGACTTGTAGTCAGTGTGTTGAACCCTTTGCAACTGTAGCCCTCCAGGCTCCTCTGTCCATGGGATTTTTTTCTAGGCAAAAATACTGGAGTGGGTTGCCATTTCCTCCTCCAGGGGATCTTCCTGACCCAGGGACAGAACCGAGTCTCCTGCATCTCATGCATTGCAGGCGGATTCCTCTCAGCCATCGGGGAAGCCCTAAAACTGCTATTATCCCATTTTAAAATGCTGAATCCATCGTTTAATTGTTTTTTTTGTAAGACAGCTTATATGATAAAACTACTCCTACATCTCTTTTGCTATGTTTAGCTAGCAATGTTTTACTGAAAACAAGTAGTAGTAGAACACTCTTCACTCTATTTCATCAAAATTCCCTTACCAAGAAGAAAAGTAATGCAAAATATTCTCAGGACATTAATAAGGTCTTAGTGACCTTTGTCTCCTCCAAACCTGAACACAGTCTCTGACTCAGAGTAAACATTTAACACATTCTCATTGAACAAATAAATGAAAGAGCAGAGCCAGATAGGACAAAGATTGCTTATAAACAGAGGAGTTAGCACATATGTTTCTCACCGCCTCATTAGTCACTACTCAGAAAGTTTGTTCATGGTGCCTATAGAGTTACTATAAAATTTGGAGGCTCACAATTCATTTTTCCCCTATTATATATTAATATCAAATTACTTTGCATCTGTAGATAATTGTATGCCTTTTCTTTTTGAGTGTAGTCAAAACTGTTATTTTGTCTTACCTTTGCTAAAAAACACTTTTATGTCTGTATAATAAACTCCATGACACCTTTTGATAGCTCAGTTCAGTTCAGTCGCTCAGCTGTGTGCAACTCTATGCAACCCCATGGAATGCAGCACGACAGGTTTCCCTGTCCATCACCAACTCCCAGAGCTTACTCAAATTCATGTTCATTGAGTTAGTGATGCCATCTAACCATCTCATCCTCTGTCTTCCCCTTCTCCTTCCANTGATAGCTCAGTTCAGTTCAGTCGCTCAGCTGTGTGCAACTCTATGCAACCCCATGGAATGCAGCACGACAGGTTTCCCTGTCCATCACCAACTCCCAGAGCTTACTCAAATTCATGTTCATTGAGTTAGTGATGCCATCTAACCATCTCATCCTCTGTCTTCCCCTTCTCCTTCCACCTTCAATCTTTCCCAACATCAGGGTCTTTTCCAGTGAGTCAGTTCTTCGCATCAGGTGGCCAAAGTATCAGAGTTTCAGCTTCAGCATCAGTCCTTCCAATGAATATTCAGGACTTATTTCCTTTAGAATTGACTCCTTTGATCTCTTTGCAGTCCAAGGGACTCTCAAGAGTCTTCTCCAACACCACAGTTCAAAAGCATCAATTCTTCGGCACTCAGCTTTCCTTATAGTCCAACTCTCACATCCATACATGACTACTGGAAAAACCATAGCCTTGACGGACCTTAGTTGGCAAAGTAATGTCTCTGCTTTTGAATATGCTGTCTGGGTTGATCATAGCTTTTCCTCCAAGGAGCAAGCGTCTTTTAATTTCATGGCTATAGTCACCATCTGCAGTGATTTTGGAGCCCCCCTGCACCCCATATAAAGTCTCTCGTTGTTTCCCCATCTATTTGCCATGAAGTGATGGGACCAGAGTCGGACACGACTGAGTGACTGGACTGAACTGAACTGAACTGAACTGATGGGACCGAATGCCATTATCTTAGTTTTCTGAATGTTGAGTTTTAAGCCAACTTTTTCACTCTCCTCTTTCACTTTCATTAAGAAGCTCTTTAGTTGCTCTTCTCTTTCTGTCATTAGGGTGGTGTCACCTGCATATCTGAGGGTATTGATATTTCTGCCTGCAATCTTGATTCTAGCTTGTGCTTCACCCAGCCTGGCATTTTGCATGATGTACTGTGCATATAGGTTAAATAAATAGGGTGACAATATACAGCCTTGGCGTATTCCTTTCCCAGTTTGGAATCAGTCTGTTGTTACATGTCCAGTTTTAACTGTTGCTTCTTGACCTGCATACAGATTTCTCAGGAGGCAGATAAGTGGTCTGGTATTCCCATCTCTTAAAGAATTTTCGAGTGTGTTGTGATCCACACAGTCAAAGGCTTTGGTGCAGTCAATAAAGCAGAAGTAGATATTTTCCTAGAACTCTTGCTTTTTCGATGATCCAGCAGATATTGGAAATTTGATCTCTGTTTCCTCTGCCTTTTCTAAATCCAGCTTGAACATCTGGAATTTCTGAGTTCACATACCATTGAAGCCAGGCTTGGAGAATTTTGAGCATTACTTTGCTAGTGTGTGAGATGAGTGCAGTTGTGAGGTAGTTTGAACATTCTTTGGCATTATCCTTCTTTGGGACTGGAATGAAAACTGACCTTTTCCAGTCCTGTGGCCACTGCTGAGTTTTCCAAATTTGCTGGCATATTGAGTGCAGCACTTTCACAGTGCCATCTTTTAGGATTTGACATAGCTCAACTGGAATTTCATCATCTCTACTAGCTTTGTTTGTAGTGATGCTTCCTAAGGCCCACCCGTTGACTTCACATTCCAGGATGACTGACTCTAAGTAAGTGATCACACCATCGTGGTTATCTGGATCATGAAGATCTTTTTTGTATAGTTCTGTGTATTCTTGCCCCAACCTCTTAATAATCTGCTGTTCTGTTAGGTTCATACCATTTCTGTCCTTTATCGAGCCCATCTTTGCATGAAATATTACATTGGTATCTCTAGTTTTCTTGAAGAGATCTCTAGTCTTTCTCATTCTGTTGGTTTCCTCTATTTCTTTGCATTGATTGCTGATGAAGGTTTTCTTATCTCTCCTTGCTATTCTTTGGGACTCTGCATTCAATTGGTATATTTTTCCTTTTCTCCTTTGCCTTTAGCTTCTCTTCTTTTCTCAGCTATTTGTAAGGCTTCCTCAGATAACCATTTTGCCTTTTTGCATTTCTTTCCCTGGGTAAGGTCTTGATCATTGTCTCCTGTACAATGCCATGAACCTCCATTCATAGTTTTTCAGGCACTCTGTCTATCAGATCTAATCCCTTAAACCTATTTGTCACTTCTACTGTATAATCTTAAGGGATTTGATTTAGGCCCTACCTGAATGGTCTAGTAGTTTTTCCTACTTTCTTCAATTTAAGTTTGAATTTGGCAATAAGGAGCTCATGATCTGAGCTACAGTCAGCTTCCAGTCTTGTATTTGCTGACTGTATAGAGCTTCTCCATCTTTGGCCTCAAAGAATATAATCAGTCTGATTTCGGTATTGACCATTTGGTGATGTCCATGTGTAGAGTCTTCTCTTGTGTTGTTGGAAGAAGGTGTTTGCTATGACCAGTGTGTTTTCTTGGCAAAACTGTTAGTCTTTGCCCTGCTTCATTTTGTACTCTAAGGCCAAATTTGGCTGTTACTCCAGGTATCTCTTGACTTCCCACTTTTGCATTCCAGTCCCCTATAATGAAGAGGATATCTTTTTGGGGTGTTAGTTCAAGATCTAGAAGTGACCTCTTTGATAGGTCACTTTGAAATCTTCAAGAAGGTCCCCACATCACCCCTAGTAGAGAAGGATCACCTTCCCAATGCCTTTTACTGGAGCATTCCCAAGGTCACAGGTATGGCTATTGTGCCCCTGAGTCTAAGACGTGGATTAGATCGGTTTCAGAACTATGTAGCTGTCACTCTAGAGACTGGTTTGGCTAAGAAAGATGCCCTGTAGAATGAGGCCTTTTGGTCAGTCTATAAGGGCAATCCACAAAATGGGTTCTTGCTCAAAATAGAATTTTCACCTATTGGCTATTTCAGCAATGAGCTAAAGTCATAAATAGGATACTATTTGTTTGAGTGCACCAGTTTTTGGTAGAACCTATGGATTTGTTCTGAAGTTGCATATTTTGGAGAGCATAAATCCACCACAATCCACTGCCATTTTTACTATGTAGACATAGTCTACATTCTTTACTATAGTAATGTTGAACCAGATGTTCAAAGTATAAAATCTACTAAAATAATTGGGTACTAAGCTTAGAAGGCTGGTAGCTTCAGCCTCACTTTATTCAGTTTTGTATTTCTGTTATGTTTCTGAGCCACAAAGATGTTTAACTTGTTCTTTGATTGCAGCTGTTTTAATTTTCTCCTTCTAGCATTTTATTTATCATCACTAGGGATTAAAGTCATGGGTGATATATGATGACCTCCAGCTATTTTAACTTCAAGTTCTACAATCACTTTTAATTGACTTCTAAATCTAGGCTCATCTTTGAGTTAACCTTTATAATTGTATTCCAATAGCTATCTTAATTCAGTATCTCTTTACTGACTGATCTTCATTTAACTGACTTAACATATCACTCATCCCTAAAATACACAAAACGAGAACCTCTGCTTGATGAATTCCCTCATTCAGCAGGTTATTATTAGTAAGCCCATAAATGTGCTTATACTTCTACTCCTTCAAAATGAGGTGACTGTTTATTTATTTATTTTTGCTTTGTATTCTGTTTTATTCTAAACTACAGCCTGGAGTACTATAAAAAGATTCTTGTTTTCTTCAGTTCAGTTGTTCAGTCGTGTCCGCCTCTTTGCGACCCCATGAATCGCAGCACGCCAAGCCTCCCTGTCCATCACCAACTCCCGAAGTTCACTCAGACTCATGCCCATCGAGTCAGTGATGCCATCCAGCCATCTCATCCTCGGTCGTCCCCTTCTCCTCCTGCCCCCAATCCTTCCCAGCATCAGAGTCTTTTCCAGTGAGTCAACTCTTCACATGAGGTGGCCAAAGTACTGGAGATTCAGCTTCAGCATCAATCCTTCCAAAGAAATCCCAGGGCCGATCTCCTTCAGAATGGACTGGTTGGATGTCCTTGCAGTCCAAGGGACTCTCAAGAGTCTTCTCCAACACCATAGTTCAAAAGCATCAATTCTTCAGTGCTCAGCCTTCTTTATAGTCCAACTCTCACATCCATACATGACTACTGGGAAACCATAGCCTTGACTAGATGGACCTTAGTTGGCAAAGTAATATCTCTGCTTTTGAATATGCTATCTAGGTTGGTCATAACTTTTCTTCCAAGGAGTAAGCATCTTTTTTCTTATAATATCTATAATATGCCTTTCTGTAAATTGTTGCTTTTTTTAAATGTTTTTATATTTTATGGAAGGATAGTTGATCTACTTTCTGATAGTCAAGTATATGTTCCTAAACCTACTAATTCTTCTTTACAGCAATTATATAACTGAATTCAAATAAATTAACCAATTAAATGAAATATGAAAATTAAAGGAATTGTTGTTATTATGGAAATTACAAAATTGGAAAGTTTATTTGACGGTGTGTCCTCAAAAAAGATCAGCCTTCAAATTTTGTATAGATGGGACAATTATACACAATTTTTGGTGGAGGTGAGCCACAGCAAGAGACTATATATTCATATTGGTTAGCAAATGTCTCAGAGTCTAATCTTGCTTCCAACAGAACTTGGAAACTGAGAATAACACATGTGGGTGTGGTTAATGCAAGAGAAGCATTAGAAAAGAAAGAGAACATATACATATAATATACTAATTCAATATATATATATTTCCTATTCAAAATATATGTGTGTGTGTGTGTGTAACTGAATCATTTTGCTATATAGCAGAAACTATTGTAAATAGTAAATTGATTTACTATTGTAAATCAATAATATTTCAATAAAATAAATTTAAAAAATAAAATTAGAGTTAAAAAAGAAAAAGGAATCAATGGAATCCATTTCAAAAGAAAATATCCTGGCATTATGTTTAAAAAATTGTGGTTGAGTATACATTTATAGGCTTTACTTTAAAGTAAAATGTTTAATGTTGTATGTGTTACATATTTTGATCTCCTTTAAAATGTTCTTTTTTGATTATCCAACCAATACATGTTAGATGAAAGGGTTTCCACTACATTTCTAAATGTAGTATTCACTTAGGGTAAGATAATTTCTTATTCTCTGCTCAAAGCTTTATATTTCATGTCTCTAGTTGTGAAGGCTACTTATCTTACTTAAAGTCTCTCTCCACTAATCTTTTATCAAAATCCTATTCAAAATTCACTTCTTACATGAAGGCTTCTCAGATTAATTCCACTTATATTTAATTACCTTTGCTTTATATCTCTTTATCACATGTATCAATCTACTCATCTCAATTGCTTCTTTTTATACTCTCAAGTATTAAGCGTTTTTCTTATCTGTTAGGCTACTTTCTCTAAATAGATTATAAGTTTTTCCAAAACAAAGACTGCTTCTTCTCTGTCCTGAAATTTCCTTCAGTGTCTTTACAGTCCTCTCTACAGAGTGGGGTTATTCAGTATGGCTTAATTGACCTATCATTTAGATGTTTAATTGAATGGATTAAATAAATGATTTCATATACACAAGTATTTCCTTCCTTACAAACCCCAGCTTTGAGAAAAGTACAAACAGGTCCCCAAGGACATTATTTCTACCCCCAAACCTGTAAAAATTTGGTTAGAGAAATGTGGAAATTTGGAATTCATTTATCAGCTACATAATATGAAAGAGGTCAAATACGGCTAACAATGTCAATGAAGGATTGATAAGTTTAGATGTTCACAGCTGGGCTGTGGAGAAGGCATTGGCGACCCACTCCAGTACTCTTGACTGGAAAATCCCTTGGACAGAGGAGCCTGGTAGGCTATAGTCCATGGGGTTGCTAAGAGTCGGACACAACTGAGAGACTTCACTTTCACTTTTCACTTTTATGCATTGGAGAAGGAAATGGGAACCCATTCCAGTGTTCTTGTCTGGAGAATCCCAGGGACAGGGGAGCCTGGTGGGCTGCTGTCTATTGGACTGCAGAGAGTCGGATACGACTGAAGAGACTTAGCAGCAGCAGCAGCAGCAGCAGCTGGGCTACAAACTATATTTCAGGCAAACGCAGTTATAGAACCAGAAAGAAGTTTCCAACATAATCTTATTCTTTTTGTCCATTTTAAAACAGTTTCTGGTTATAGAAGGAAAAAAACATTATGTGGGAAAATGCAGCATGTGTCTTCTGCTATACCCTTTGCCAAAAGACTACAAAATGTTCACCTGGACTGTTCTTCCCACAATGTCCAATGTAGGTCCGAAGCAAGATATATACATATATCTTGAGTAGTTTATTACATTTTGTGATGTCAAAACTGAGTATAATACTAATAGAGCTCTCTGCCACTGCTAGTAATCCCATTTTACAGATCATAGAATTGGTTCAGATAAGTCTCAATTCATTTACCAGAATCTTATCTTTCCAAGCCACTGCAAGCACTTAATGGAGTAGATGGCAGCAGCTGGTGGAAAATAATGTATTTAGGTCAGCTTTGTGCTTTAGGTAATACATTGTCCTAACTGAAATAAGCAAGGCATTAAGAGGTCTGTCTTGGAAGGAGGCACCAAGTCTGAGGCACAAAGACTATTCACTGAATTTTTTGTTTACCACAAGAATTCTTAGATTGGAAGGAAAGACTAGGCTCACCTAAAATATAAAAGATGTTCAAAGCATACATCACAATGATACTATACCAAATAACTGGCCAATCATTTCCTCATGAAGATCCTTCAACTAACATGGAGAAGTGAAGTGAAAGTTGCTCAGTCATGTCCGACTCTTTACAACCTCATGGACTATACAGTCTGTGGAATTCTCTAGGCCAAAATACTGGAGTGGGTAGCCTTTCCCTTCTTCAGGGGATCTTCCCAACCCAGGGATCAAACCCAGGTCTCCTGCATTGCAGACAGATATATATATATATATCTGAGCCACAAGCCCAACATGGAGAACAGGGGTCTAAATTTCAAACAGGGAAGCAGATTCTTGCAAACGCTTTTTTGGAAGCCACTCTTGCTGGAGATATTCTGCTTCTAGAGAGGAGAGAATTGTGCTTCTATTATCCTCTCAAGATGCAGACCAACTATGTGTTTTTAAGCATTTCTCCCACTAGGGATATTTCCCCATTAATACATTTAATTGAAAGTGACCAGGCAATATAATTTTCCATCTAAACACTTTAATGTAAACATATTGGAGTCTCACTAAGGCAGGTACATTTCTCAAACATAAGTCTGAAAGGACAACACCCTCCCACCAAAAAGAAATTAAGAAGTAACTTTCTGACTTGTCTCAAGCCCTCTTACCAGCCATAAACACCTTTACAGTCTCCTTAAACTCTTAAGGAAGGGGTAATTCAGTTTAGTTCAGTTGCTCAGTCATGTCTGACTCTTTGCGACCCCATGAATCACAGCATGCCAGGCCTCCCTGTCCATCACCAACTCCTGGAGTTCACTCAAACTCATGTCCATTGAGTTGGTGATGCGATCCAGCCATCTCATCCTCTGTTGTCCCCTTCTCCTCCTGCCTCCAATCCCTCCCAGCATCAGAGTCTTTTCCAATGAGTCTACTCTTCACATGAGGTGGCCAAAGTACTGGAGTTTTGGCTTTAGCATCAGTCCTTCCAAAGAACACCCAGGACTGATCTCCTTTAGAATGGACTGGTTGGATCTCCTTGCAGTCCAAGGGACTCTCAAGAGTCTTCTCCAACACCACAGTTCAAAAGCATCAATTCT
>SJYA01001822.1:1998929-2019292 GCA_006410615.1 Neotragus moschatus | reverse complement strand
GCTTTTGAATATGCTATCTAGGTTGGTCATAACTTTTCTTCCAAGGAGCAAGCGTCTTTTAATTTCATGGCTGCAATCACCATCTGCAGTGATTTTGGAGCCCCCCAAAATAAAGTCTGACACTGTTTCCACTGTTTCCCCATCTATTTCCCATGAAATGATGGGACCAGATGCCATGCTCTTAGTTTTCTGAATGTTGAGCTTTAAGACAACTTTTTCACTCTCCTCTTTCATCAAGAGGCTTTTTAGTTCCTCTTCACTTTCTGCCATAAGGGTGGTGTCATTTGCATATCTGAGGTTATTGATATTTCTCCTGGCAGTCTTGATTCCAGCTGTGCCTCCTCCAGCCCATCATTTCTCATAACGTACTCTGCATATAAGTTAAATAAGCAGGGTGACAATATACAGCCATGACATACTTATTTTCCTATTTGGAACCAGTCTGTTGTTCCATGTCCAGTTCTAACTGTTGCTTCCTGACCTGCATATAGGTTTCTCAAGAGGCAGGTCAGGTGGTCTGGTATTCCCATCTCTCTTAGGATTTTCCACAGTTTATTGTGATCCACACAGTCAAAGGCTTTGGCATAGTCAATAAAGCAGAAATAGATGTTTTTCTGGAACTCTCTTGCTTTTTCAATGAGCCAGCGGATGTTGGCAATTGATCAGTGGTTCCTCTGCCTTTTCTAAAACCAGCTTGAACATCAGGAAGTTCACGGTTCACGTATTGCTGAAGCCTGGCTTGGAGAATTTTGAGCATTACTTTACTAGAGTGTGAGATGAGTGCAATTGTGCAGTAGTTTGAGCATTCTTTGGCACTGTCTTTCTTTGGGATTGGAATGAAAACTGACCTTTTCCAGTCCTGTGGCCACTGCTGAGTTTTCCAAATTTGCTGGCATATTGAGTGCAGCACTTTCACAGCATCATCTTTCAGGATTTGAAATAGGTCAACTGGAATTCCATCACCTCCACTAGCTTTGTTCATAGTGATGCTTTCTAAGCCCCACTTGACTTCACATTCCAAGATATCTGGCTCTAGGTGAATGATCATACTATCGTGATTATCTGGGTCGCGAAGATCTTTTTTGTACAGTTCTGTGTATTCTTGCCACCTCTTCTTAATATCTTCTGCTTCTGTTAGGTCTATACCATTTCTGTCCTTTATTGTCCCCATCTTTGCATGAAATGTTCCCTTGGTATCTCTAATTTTCTTGACGGGATCTCTAGTCTTTGCAGCCAAAGATGGAGAAACTCTATACAGTCAGCAAAAACAAGACCGGGAGCTAACTCTGGCTCAGATCATGAACTCTTTATTGCCAAATTCATACTCAAATCGAAGAAAGTAGGGAATACCACTAGATCATTCAGGTATGACCTAAGTCAAATCCCTTATGATTATACAGTGGTACTGAGAAATAGATTTAATGGACTAGATCTGATAGATAGAGTGCCTGATCAACTATGGACTGAGGTTCGTGACATTGTAAAGGAGACAGGGATCGAGACCATCCCCATGGAAAAGAGATGCAAAAAACAACATGGCTGTCTGGGGAGGCCTTACAAATAGCTGTGAAAAGAAGAGAGGTGAAAAGCAAAGGAGAAAAGGAAATATATAAGCATCTGAATGCAGAGTTCCAAAGAATAGAAGAAGAGATAATAAAGCCTTCCTCAGCAATCAATGCAAAGAAACAGATGGGGTTATTAGAAGTCATCTATAAGATTGCACTAAGTTCCTGTATTCAAGTAACTTTTCCATTTCAACTCACAGACACTTTATCACTTCAGACACAGTCACTCTTTCCCAGGTTTATTTTGGGATTGACTCCACATTAGTTAGGACTATAGAATACTTGACAGCTGCCAACCCTCCCCACCATGGAGGAACAATTTTTCATCTTATGAGGACTTATTTTACAAATGCACTTTGTACTTCCCTGCAAGGACTCACAGACTCTGATTCTTAGGTCTCCATAAAGTAGCTTTCTTCCCCTCTAAGCATTACCCTCTATTTCTCATCCCTGTAGCCAGGAGGCACTTGGAAGCAGAGAGGGACATAAGTTACTATTTCCATCTGATTGCATTGCTAGGAATTACTGTTTCCCCATGAGGCCACTTGTACCTACTGCCTGATGGCTCCAAAGATGACAGCCAATCCCTGAAATAATTTCATGTTATTAAGATACAAATTTATTATCACTGAATAAATTATATATTTGACTCAAAATTCAGGCTAAGTGGAAGAATTAGATTATTACTATGATCCCGAACAGATTTTATTATTAATTTGTTCATTTGAAATTTAATAATCCTAGGCAGGTCAAATAAATTATTTAAAATTGTATTCTGCCCTCAGACACAAATCCAACATATCTTCAGGCATTCAATTACTCATCATATATAGCTTCTTCAGAAGTCAGGATGATGTCTGGCAAATACTTGTGGGGGGAAAAAAGCATCACTGATCATCAGCTATCAGACACCAATTATTGATTATTTTATGCCATTAGTTGTTTAAATTATAATAATGATAATATTCAAATTAAGCTTCTGATGTGATCGTGGGAAAAAAGAGGCTGATCAATTTCTCAGTAACAGATCCATAAAAGGTCAACTCAGGGATCTGTAGAGATTGCTGATATTTAATATATTTTACCCCACAAGAAGGCAACTGCCTTTAAAGCACACATCTCTGCCCATCTCCACAGTAATATGTAACTTAATAAAGAGCCACAGCTCCCCAGCTGCCCATTGTCTGGGTAGAGTTGTTTATCTTTCTTTAGCAAGCTCTGCAGAAAGAAGAGCAGTTTTCCAAAACTTAGATGAACAGTCTGGGCTTACAAAATAGCATTTTGGTTTTCTCACAGTAGCAATTTTAGGCGACACTAGTGCTTGGCTAGAAAGCTGAACACAAGTTATAAGCAACCATTCACATAACCACCGGGTGGACATTATGATGAAGCCAACTTTTATGTTCAACATCTCCATTGTAAAACCAGTTTGGCATTTGGTTTTGTAAAAGTAGAAGGCAGTTAGTGCAGGGCTGGGGGTGGGGGTGGCAGGGGTGCTGATGTGGATTTCTTGCTGTGCTCAGCATTGAGCAGTAGAGAAGGCTGAATTAGTTACATTCAGATGCAGGTTGTGATGAATAAAAGTTAAAAGGAGTACCCTCAAAAGACAGATTTGTCCAACACAGGGCAGATGGAGCTCTGAATAGGAGAACTGCAGCAAAGGCAGTGCAAATCAGCTGGGGTGGCATTACTCAGCCCTTCCATTGTCTCCTGGAAGTTCTCGCTCTGAAAATGACAGGGCAGGTGTGCAGGAACTGTTTGCTTCTCAAAAGGATTTACACAACTTTAAAGTTTATTTTGATGATGTACACTGAGGACACAGCACTATATCCATTTTAAACAGTTTGTTCTCTTTACATGGGATACACCCTCCACTTATTAATATAAACAACATAGAACTACAGGCTAAGAACAGGCAATATGAGTGGATTCAAACTCATAGAAACACACTCAGCTTTTAATTTCTTTTCTATATATAAAACTCCAGCATTTGATTCTTTTGTATTTTTCCTATTAATATGATAGATTATATTTGTAATGTCCATTATCCTTTAAATTATTTTCAATGCATTATAAATCCTAATCCATACAATTTATTAGTACAATAAAATTATATTTAATAGGTACCCCTGGCCATTTAATTTTTAACAGACTTCTATAAGGAAATCAACACCTTTCTCTTTGTCTTATAAGAATTAGAATTATAACTAGGGCAATAGACCAGTTCTTCACTGAAATGATGGGAAACTGAATTTGACTTTTTATCTTCTCTGGCCTGGTATGAAGTCATATCCTCTGCTCACCACTCCAGTATTCTTGGGCTTCCCTTGCAGCTCAGCTGGTAAAGAATCTGCCTGCAATGCAGGAGACCTGGGTTCAATCCCTGGGTTCGGAAGATCCCCTGGAGAAGGGAAAGGCTACCCACTCCAGTATTCTGGCCTGGAGAATTTCATGGAATGTATAGTCCATTGGGTTGCAAAGAATCAGACACAACTGAGTGATTTTCACTTCACCTCTGCTCGCCAGCCAGTTAAAATAACTAAGATATGCACCAATATTATAACTCAGTGGGCATGTGGGATAAAAATTAAAATACGCAATTTTCTTTGAAGACAATAGGAATAGAGAGAAGGTATATGCAAGAGGGGGAGATGGAGACTTTGAGAAAACAGAAACATAGAAGCAGAAGAGGAAGGTGAAGGAAGGAACGGGAACATGAGGAGAGAAAGGAAAAGTCAACATGAGGCTCCATGGTTGACAAGTGGACACCAGAAAAGCTCTCCACTCGGGGTTTTAGGTTATTCCACATCCACACCACAATTTCTTTTCCTTTGCCCTCTGATTTACACTTCTGCTGCTCCGAGCTTCCTCCTGACCCATCTTTCTGGAGTCAGGCGATTTTTGGCCTTTATAGCATCTACAATACCTAAAGACTTCTAGTCGCTCAGATGTTAGATTCCTAGCATAGATAGTCAGCTTTTTCAGACATCTCCTAAGGAGCAATACTGACAAAATACAATTAAGAAATAAGCAGAATGGTCCAGACTGTAATGGTATTTAAGTTCAGATGTGAAAAGTTATGAATTGCCCTCTGGGGAACAGGAAAGAATAGGAATCAGCTGCTGCAATGTGGCCTCTGGGACAGGTCAACAGCAGAGCTGGAGAAACCAGCCTTGAATCTGACCAGGAGGAGGAAGGCACTGCAGTATTTCCATTCTGCTTCAGGGGCTCAGATCTGGTCCCATATCCAGGTTCCTGGAGCACTGAGATGTCAGGATACATAAGGCATCTAGCCCAAAGGTGGAGACATCTGTATTTTGCCCCTGCTGCTCTACCCCTTTCAGTTTAGTTCAGTCGCTCAGACATGTCCGACTCTTTGAAACCCCATGGACTGCAGCACACCAGGCTTCCCTGTCCATCACCATCTCCTGCAGCTTGTTCAAACTCATGTCCATCGGGAGTCGGTGATGCCATCCAACCATCTCATCCTCTGTCATCCCCTTCTCCTGCCTTCAATCTTTCACAGCATCAGTGTATTTTCCAATGAGTCAGTTCTTTGCATGAGGTGGCCAAAGTATCAAGAGTTTCAGTTTTAGCATCAGTCCTTCCAATGATACTCAGGACTTATTTCCTTTAGGATTGATTCGTTTGATTTCCTTGCAGTCCAAGGGACTCTCAAGAGTATTCTCCAACACCATAGTTCAAAAGCATCAACTTTTCGGTGCTCAACTTTCTTTATGGTCCAACTCTCTCATCCATTCGTGAATACTTGAAGAACCATAGACATAACTAGATGGACCTTTGTTGGCAAAGTAATGTCTCTGCTTTTTAATATGCTCTCTAGGTTGGTCATAGCTTTTCTTCCAAGGAGCAAGCCTCTTTTAATTTCATGGCTGCAATCACCATCTGCAGTGATTTTGCAGCCAAAATATAATAATAATAATAAAGTCTCTTATTGTTTCCATTGTTTCCTCATCTATTTGCCATGAAGTGATGGGACCAGATGCCATGATCTTAGTTTTCTGAATATTGAGTTAACTTTTTCACTCTGCTCTTTCACTTTCATCAAGAGGTTTTTAGTTCCTCTTTGCTTTTTGCCATAGGTAATGTCAGCTGCATATCCAAGGTTATTGATATTTCTCCCAACAGTCTTGATTCCAGATTGTGCTTTGTCCAGCCCAGCATTTTGCATGATGTACTCTGCATATAGGTTAAATAAGTAGGGTGACAATTTGGAACCAGTCTGTTGGTCCATGTCCAGTTCTAACTGTTGCTTCTTGACATGCATACCGGTTTCTCAAGAGGCAGATCAGGTGGTCTGGTATTCCCATCTCTTTCAGAATTTTCCTTAGTTTGCTGTGATCCACACAGCCCTGTACAATAATCCTAAACCCTGGACAGGCTGAGAGTTCTCACTAATCACACAGGAAACCCTCAGTGATACAGCGTCCCTAATACAGAGGGCATGCGTGAGTGCTTCAGTTGCTTCCGTGTTGTCTGACTCTTTGTGACTCCATCAACTATAATCTGCCAGGGTCCTCTGTCCATGGGATTCTCCAAGCAAGAATACTAGAGTGTGTTGCCATGCCCTCCTCCAGGGGATCTTCCCAACCCAGGGATCCAACTCGTAGCTCCTGCATTGCAGGTGGATTCCTTACCACTGAGCCACCAGAGGAAGCCCCTAATACATAGTGAAGGCAGCCAAATCAAGCTTTAACATCTACTGACAATCAGCCTTTGCAGGTGAGTGACTCACAGACACAGAAGAAAAGGAGAGTTCTGCCTTAACAAGCCAAGGAGTGGGAATTAGAACAGTGTGAGCCCAGTAGGGATAAGGAAGCACTGATTCACCAGCTCACATTCACCTTGTCCACAGAAGAGAGGACCATTGCCATTCTTGCTGTCTAGAAGCTTCCTCCAGCAGAAGGGAGGAGATTTGGCCCTTACCCCAAGAATGAGTTTTCTGCTCGGTTCTTTTCCCTCTCATAGTTGTGAGGAAGAGTAAACAGAGACAAGCTGACTTCTTTCCACTAGCCCCCCACCACTTATTCCCTGAGATTTCTTCCATGAGCCAATTTCCTAATTCTAGTCCCATTTTTCCCTCCCAAAAGAATGTTGTAGTCCCTTACATCAATTCCCTTGTTATTTATTCTGGAATACAAGGAAGCAGTTATCTATTCTTAACACTGAAATATAGTGAATGTCTGGAGCTACGGTGAATGTTTTCCTTTTTATTTGCTAATATTCAGCATGTTTTGCCTTAGTATATCACCAAAATAAGGTTGATTTCTACCTGCTAATCTTCACATCTACTGTGGTTCAGCGTGTAGCCATTACACAGACAGAAAGTTATTTACTGCTGAATGGATTTATGCCATGACCGTCCTCATGGTTATGCATAAGAACCCCAATGAAATGAGAGACATTAATTATTTGCCTTTAGTCCAATAAAAGATTAGCTCTTCCATTTAGACCTTTTGTTCAAAAGTCAAGGAAATGTATACAATACTGAAGACACAGATTTTGATACTTTTTTAAAAAAGCCATAACTATGAAATAGAACCTAGAACTCATTAGAAAGCATCATGGATAATAGTTCAATTACTCAGTGTCAATTAAATAGCAATATTTAGTCACAGGTTGGAAATATCCAAGTTTTAAATTATCATATATAGAAACCTCATAATGTTCTTAGCAACTGTACCAAATACAGTTCAGTTAGCACGTGGACAGGTCTGATAGAGGAATGAGGTAGGATAACACTGTTTTTTATCCCTTTCTTCCTTTCTCATCCTCTGGGAGGGAGCTTTCTTCTCACTTCCAGGATTTCGGTATCCAAAGCCATTGGGTTCTCTCTTTCCTCAAAAGAGGAACTCTCTGAAGAGATGGTGATCATAGTTATGTGTGAGAGTTAATGGATGCCACCGTGTTGCTTCAAATATGGAGTAAATCTGCATTTCAGGGTTATCTATAGTTTCCAACCATGTCTCTTTTAAGAAACACGTAAGAGCTGGAAAACAGGTGGAGGAAGAGGGGGAGAGGAGGCTTCCTGGCCCATAGAATTCCCACACTCCATGTGACAACCTGCTACAAACACAATTGCAGCTGAAATGACATCTCAGAGACACCTGGATCTTAGGGGCACCACGAAGCCATTACAACTGACTGGATCACCCCTTCATTCTCATCAGTGTCCTGGACAATGCAGTGCGTAAAGCTACTTTTTAACACTGAGGTTGAAGGTGACGATGAAGCCCTCTGAGCACTAGGCAGGGAAATAAAAGCTGAGATAGATTTCATGCTTGTGTGTTCTCAGTAGAATTACTGTTCCATGATCTAAGTTTGGCATTCATTGACCTTGTCATCAAGGAACTGGAAGTTAGGAATTAAAGTCATGTTTCTTGTGACACACAATCTGGATGCTATTTCTTTCCTCGAGCCTGAAAATGACCCTGGCCAGTCCTATGATTATGGACTAGAATTAGCAGCGGAGGATGTTCTAGTGAAAACATAGCTCGGGCGGCAGGAGGATAACATTTATAAGTGTCCTGGAGGGAGTTGCTGGAGTTTTAGGGGCAAAGTTTAATGTGGCTCTTTCTTTCCCTTTTGAAACCTGAGGCCAGAAAATAAACAATTCTGTAGTTTTATTAAAACACTAAATACATGGTGATTTCCCACTGACATTTACCTAATCAGGGGAAAAAGTGTACCAAAGGGGCTCAGAGGCCCCTGCAGATTTGTTCTTGTAAGCTGTAACATCAGCAAACATTTGCAGCAGAAGTAAGAAGGTGAGCTAAACAGGGAGCTCTCAGGTCATGTGTATTTTGAGGCTAACTAAATATGGAGTGGGTTTTGCTTTGCATCTATTTCTTCAAGTCCAGCTCTATCTTTGCAAATAAAGAGAAAGAAGCAGTTTCAATGTGCTTCTCTCCATCTGTTCAACCATGCAAAATTTTTGAATTTCTTAGTAAGGGTGTCCCAAAGCAGGTATGTCAGGTCTCCTGCCTGCCTCAGGATCCGGGAAGGCCTGGGAGTGTTGCCAACTCAATGACTTGGGGTCTCTGCCTGACTTTGATGATAGAGTACAGTTATGAAGCCAGAGACTGGATGCCAACGAAGCAAGAGTTCTAAAGTCAAAATTACTGAGGCCAATGCTTTCAACAAGTTAAATCAGTGAGTGAAGAGCTGAGGAATGGAGATATGGAATTGTTACAGGCAGATAAAATATACTGCAACAGGTGCCAGCTTAGAGATAGGACAACGTGAGCTTGAATATTGACTCCAACACTTAACAGTTGTATAGCCTTATGCACATTACATAATCTCACTAAGCTTCCATCTCCTCATCTATAACTGGAGGAAAGTATTACTGCCTACTTCACAGGACTTGTCACTATTGATAAAAATGTTTGTAAAGCACTCATCACAGTGCCTGATAAGCAATTATGTACTCCATAAATATTATCTATGATGGTGATCATCACCAAACCCCAAACAGAGTGAGAGGCAGCAAAAGAGCTTGAAATGAGAGGGCCTCAAGCATCATCCTCCAAATGCTTAGGATGTCCAAATGCTTTTAATGGCTCACCAGTTATATGGTAATTAGTTCGATGTAGTAGACAAGAGTCAACATGTTGTTCTGCACCACAGGGGAAGGGAATGCATCCCTCTGAGGTATCATCATAGGTACCTAAGGATCCCAAACACAGAGATTGTCTTCCTTCAACTCTTCCTGAGGTTGTGGCATTCACATCACTTTCAGCAGGGTTTTCTTTAAAAAAGTATATAAGGGAAGACAGTAGTAAGCATTCAAGATTTCTCAAACATGATTAGCAGATACAACAAACTTCTCTGCTATGAACAGACATGGAGATAGGAGTTAAGTGTCTGTCATCATTACTTGGCAGAAAGCTGCCCTTTGAGGGCAGTTGTGTGATGAATTCTCATACGATGAGAAGAAAAATGTCTCCAGGATGTAATCCTAGGCTTGAGGAAATATATGGATACTGGCTGTCTTGAATTATAGCCCTACAGGTAAAGCAGATGGGAGACCATCCTGATTAGAGGCACCACTGGTCAACTGTAATGTTTGTCCATCCACTGCTTCATCTGGCGCTCAACTCAGTGAACAGATCCTGCCCAGTGGTGGGCACTAACTGGCATCAAGTTGCATCCAAAGCACTGCTGTCGGTATCACAGTCTTCACAAAGCTGCACTAAGTCACATCACTGCCTTTGCTGCCTTCTACATTATCCCCCATCCTTTCCCCTCCATAACCTCAATACTCTCTGCATAATCATCACTACCTTTTAATTTATGAGATTATTGCCCCATTTTTCTTAACTCAAGGCTGCCAAGCCCTCATCATTCACTTTCCACTTAAACTATTTATGAAATACCAACAGATTTTTCTAAGCATTAGAGAGTGAAGGAGTGGAACCTCGAGAATGAATTGCTTGCCCTTTACCAGAAGATAGAGTCAAAGTGAGTAGGTTTATGTCCTAGCCCTCCTCTAACTGGCTGTATAATAATCTGAGGCAAGTTACATAATACATGTGTGCCTTAGTTTCCTCATCTGTAAAATGGAGATAATAAGAAACCTCTCTCATAGGCTGATAAGTGAGTCAACCCGAGGCAATATGCTTAGAACAGTGGCTGAAATACAACAAGCATTCAATTAATGCAGGCTATTTTCATACTTATTTCATAGTAGGTGGCTCCTGAAAGGATGCAAACATTTACTACACTGTATGCGGCTTTTCTAGTCAGAATCATAGTATCTCACTATTTCAAAATTTTCTTTTCGGTAACTTCCTTTATTCTTACGGCAATAACATATACTTTAGCAGGAGCTGGTAATCCAACACAATTCTAATGTACTAACCTTTTATGTGTACCATAAAATACATCAGTGATTACTATAATGATCAGTAAGGTTAAAACATAAACCACATTTCATCAAAATCGGTATCTTATGGCACAGAGAAAAAAGAATAATTACTTTTGAATTTCAACAGGAGGATTTAAACCATGATAACCCATTGGGATTCAAATTTTCACTCTAAGCCCAACAGAATAGATGAAACATTGGCAATAATGGAAAGATATGAAGGACAATTTTCTAAAATGTTTTTTCTTTTATAAACTATTATTGTCTTTTTTTCCCCCGGAAAATTTTGATTCATTGTAAAAGTGGCAGATAATTCAAAGAAGTTGCTTCAAAACTATCTGAGCTCTAGGTTTGATGCAACTTTTAGAAATGCTTTTATTGAATTAGGCCATAAATACAGAAAAATGCACAAATCACAGGCATGTGATTGGATTAACTTTCAGTAGCTGAACACTCCCCTGTCATCAGCTCCATCTCATGAAACAGAACATGACTAGTACCCCCAAATCCTGGGGCCCTTTTCATTTCCCGTCCTCTGAAAATAATTACTACCTTAATTTTTGACACTGTCCATTAGTTCTGCCTACTTTTGAACTTATATAAATGGAACCAGAGGATATATTTTCTGGCTTCTCTCATTCTACATAGTTTATGACATAAACTTTAGCCCCAAAGTTATTAATACCTTTAGATTAATTCAGTGATATAGCTCTCCTGCCAAGGAGAAGGAAATGGCAACCCACTCCAGTGTTCTTGCCTGGAGAATCCCAGGGACGGGAGAGCCTGGTGGGCTGCCATCTATGGGGTCACACAGAGTCGGACACGACTGAAGTGACTTAGCAGCAGCAGCAGCAGCCAAGAACACACTGATCATTTGGGATGTTCAGTGTGATCCTAGAGGGTCCACAGGGTCCAAGAAGCATCTCTAACAAAGACTGCATCTTTCTCCAGGGGCAATGTGGAGAGAAATGTTAAATGCTGAAAAGTGGCAGAAAGTTAAAGATTTTTGATCAGATGAATCTGGGCTCCAATTATTACTCTGTTCCTCTGCTATGAACTTTGAGCTTCAAGTTATATTACTGTAAAAATGAAAATGGCAAGGTCTGGCAATTAATGCAAGGATCAGGGTGGCATTTTTGAAACTCATACTAGGTGACTAAAATATAGTGTAGTAAAGAACTGGCCATGGCTATTTACACACACACACACACACGGGCCTCTGCTAAAAAGAAGATACCCAAGAGGGTAGTCCAGGTGTGTCAAGTGGATATGTCAGTGGTCAGATAAACCTACTTGCTTGCCTTAAGAACGGTGCTGGAGAGTCAGAATTATGAACAATTACATGAGTAGCAGACTTAAAACTTTCTGAATGCCAGCTAATGAAGCTTCCTCCATCTCCTCCCCCAGCTTCCTTGCTAACTCGTTGCATGGTCAGCTGCTCAGAGCTTATCAAAGCTGAGAAAACTGGCACAGTGCCGTTGGTCTGCCATATCTTAGAGGTCATTGTTGCAATGGTTTTAGGGTTATGAATAGTGATATCTACTAAAAAAAAAGAAATTGTAGGTGCTTCTTTAGAAAGAGATCTGAAACGCTGGTAAAAGGCTTTTTTCTCTACCATATTTTGTTGGGCCCAAACATCATGTTCTAGTCACACACCAAATGTTGTTATGAAAAGAAAAAGGGAGCTTTAAGCTACAGGGGGCCCTTGGTCTCTCGGAAGTGTCCTCATCTTGTCAAAGCTAAAACTGAGAGCTTTTGACAATGAGCCAAAGCTTGTCATCAGAAAAACAGAAAGGCTCGCTCAAACATTATTTAATTAAAATGTTAAAGAGATGATTGTGTTGCCAGCTTAAATACAGGGACTGCAGTATTACTTAACGAAGAGGCCAGTGGTAATTATTAACCCATCTCTTTCTCTCTCTCCTCTTCTCCCTCTCTTACTCTGTGTGTGTATGTATAAGGGTGAGGGGAAAGTAGTCATAAAGGCAAAATCCCAGACTAAGGGTTCTCCTTTCCAGAAATTTCTTTTGAAATAGTTCAAACTGACTTTTGCTACAGTTTGGGGGGTGGGTGGAACTATGGTAAAACAATGAACAGTAAACAGCTCATATGTCCCATCGTTGAGGATGCTAGAAGGCACCAGAACTGCAAAAAAGTGGCTATTTGATATGAGAAGGAAAAATACTTGAGATATACCTGATTTCCTTTGATTTTTAGGGCTGTTAATAGCAAGTAGATACTCAGATGACCTGAGGTTTGATGTCCACCCAAACTAAACTAGATACATATAACGTAGAGTAGAATTAAGGAGAAAACCTAGGCTGTGGGCTCCATGAAATTAACAATGATAAAAATTAATAATGACTAAAGGAAGATAAATACGGGGAGGGTAAGAGCAGGAAGAGAAGTGGCAGCAGAATAAGAAGATTCACCAATAGTCACTGTGAATAAGTAACTATCAGACTTATTGTACAGTTACACCCATCTCACACGCTAGTAAAGCAATGCTCAAAATTCTCCAAGCCAGGCTTCAGCAATACGTGAACCGTGAACGTCCTGATGTTCAAGCTGGTTTTAGAAAGGCAGAGGAACCAGAGATCAAATTGCCAACATCCGCTGGAGCATGGAAAAAGGAAGAGAGTTCCAGAAAAAAAAACTATTTCTGCTTTACTGACTATGCCAAAGTCTTTGACTGTGTTTGGTCACAATAAACTGTGGAAAATTCTGAGAGAGATGGGAATACCAGACCACCTGACCTGCCTCTTAAGAAACCTATATGCAGGTCAGGAAGCAACAGTCAGAACTGGACATGGAACAACAGACTGGATCCAAATAGGAAAAGAAGTATGTCAAAGCTGTATATTGTCAACCTGCTTATTTAACTTACATGCAGAGTACATCATGACAAAGGCTGGGCTGGAGGAAGCACAAGCTGAAATCAAGATTGCCAGGAGAAATATCAATAACCTCAGATATGCAGAGATATGCAGATGACACCACCCTTATGGGGTAAAAGTGAAGAAGAACTAAAGAGCTTCTTGATGAAAGTAAAAGAGGAGAGTGAAAAAGTTGGCTTAAAGCTCAACATTCAGAAAATTAAGATCATGATCGTGGCATCTGGTCCCATCACTTCACGGCAAATAGATGGGGAAACAGTGGAAATAGTGGCTGACGTTATTTTTATGGGCTCCAAAATCACTGCAGATGGTGATTGCAGCCATGAAATTAAAAGATGCTTATGCCTTAGAAGGAAAGTTATGATCAATCTAGACAGCATATTCAAAAGCAGAGACATTACTTTGCCAACAAAGATCCATCTAGTCAAGGCTATGGTTTTTCCAGTAGTCATGTATGGATGTGAGAGTTGGACTATAAAGAAAGCTGAGTGCCAAAGAATTGATGCTTTTGAACTGTGGTGTTAGAGAAGACTCCTGAGTCCCTTGTACTTCAAGGAGATCCAATTAGTCCATCCTAAAGGAGATCAGTCCTAGGTGTTCATTGGAAGGACTGATGTTGAAGCTGAAACTCCAATATTTTGGCCACCTGATGCAAAGGGCTGATCCATTTGAAAAGACCCTGATGCTGGGAAAGATTGAGGGCAGGAGGAGAAGGGGATGACAGAGGATGAGATGGTTGGATGGCATCACCAACTCAATGGACATGGGTTTGGGTGGACTCCAGGAGTTGGTGATGGACAGGCAGGCCTGGCGTGCTGCAGTTCATGGGGTCACAAAGAGTCAGACATGACTGAGTGACTGAACTGAACTGCACTAAACCACCAGACACACTGGCAAGTGAACTACATCATATATTTTTTTCATGTAAAACTCACACCAACTCTGAGGCACATGCTATCATGAATCCCCTTTAACAGCTAATGAAACTGATTTGTGTAGGGATTAAATAACTATGAGGGATGGCCCATACATCTGCATTCCAGAGTCCATGCTCTTACTACTGTGTTGTCTCCATAGGCAAAGTGTTAGTCGCTCAGTTGTGTCCCACTCTTTGCGACCCTATGGGCAGTAACCTGCCAGGCTCTTCTGCCTATAGGATTTTCCGGACAAGAATACTAGAGTAGGTTGCCTTATCCTGCTCCAGGGTATTTTCCTGACCCAGGGATTGAACCCAGGTCTCCTGCATTGCAGACTGACTCTACTGTCTGAACCACCAGGGAAGTCCTAGAGACAGAGTCTTAATTGGCCGTCTTTTTTTTTTTTCTGATTGGAGCTTAACTGGCCAAGCATTCAGTATTGAATTCATTTACTGATACAATTTTATCTTAGATGCCCAGCAGTTGAATAAGGGTCCTTTGGTGATCTGTCCTTATCCCAACTTTCCAACTGTATCTTTCATTACACCCTTTCTTGGCTGTATCCACTGTCAGTAACATTTTCTAGTACTAAAGAATTTCTTGCCTGTACAAGCTTCACACTTGTTATCTTATGTCTTTTTACATAAGGCCTCCTCTGCCTGAAATACTTTATTCAGTATGTCTACATACCCCTCAAGACCACAGTCTATTGTCATTTCCTCTGTGAAGTCTCCCTTGATTCCTTCAAGCAGAGTTAACAACTCTCTTCTCTGTTTCCCAACAGCACTACGTACATACCACAAATAGAGTCTTAGGGCATTCAGTGCAATTTTTCTGTCTTTATATATCTGTCTTTGTCACAGTTCTTTTTGATGGGCAGGGGCTGAACCATCACCTCTCTATTCTTACTCTGTGCTATTGAATAGATTATTGCAGCTGTCCTTATAGAATAGATATACACAGACCTGTCAAATATGACCATGCAGATTTTTAGCTATAGAACTCCAGAGGGCACCGTTCATAAAAATTATAAATATGAGTGGCTCTTCTGGAGTCATGCAGGGCACCCCCGAACAATTGAACACAACTGCCTAGTATCAACAATAAAATATTAAAAAAATATGAATGCATATGCCACAAATGGACTAAAAGTTGTAGCTCATGACTATACATGAATAACTGAGATCAGAGTGACAGGGTTTTAACCGTTAGTCCAAACCTTCTGCCATTTGCAATCAGTTATATCCCAGTCTAAACAAAATGTTGGTACTATAAAGAGGGCAGTCAGCTCATAACTGACCCAGGTCATATATCTTCTCTTGATATGTGTACTCAGTCACTCAGTCGTGTCCAACTCTTTGAAACCATTTGGACTATACTCACCAGCTTCCTCTATCTATGGGATTTTTCAGGCAAGACTACTGGCATGGGTTGCCATTTCCTCCTCCAGGGGATCTTATTGACCCAGGGATTGAACACGAGTCTCCTGAGTCCCCTGCACTGCAGGAAGATTCTTTACTGTTGAGTCATTGTCATACTCATCTCTAAATGAAACATGTTTCAGAAAACTCTTGGTGGATTCTGTTTCTAATGTTATGTCTAAATTCATTCAAGCCTGGGCAGGTTAATTTTATCACACATAAATGGACACTTGACCCAGTCAAGAGATTAGATGCTGATGCTTGACACAGATTCCTAGTAGAGGAAGAGTATGCACAGATGCTATATTGCCAGGATTGAGTTCTTTGGGCTCTAGTGAGTTTATCTACTTGCAGGAGTCCCTGGGCACAGTCGTAAGTGTAGAGGGATGAAGATTAGTCACACTTCAACAAGAAAAACATCAAACCCCAAGTAAGAGCAAATATCCTAAGCAAAGGAGAAGTCCATTCTAACAGTGTACAATGTATACATAAAATTGGCTTTCCTGTCTTAAATTGGCTTAGACAGCCTGTCATCTTAAGTGCTGATGATCAGCAGGTTGTTCATTTTGCTGGAGTCCATTCCTAATGAAGGTTCTGTCTGTGGGGTGCCCTCTTGGAGCCTTTTAGACCCTACCAGGCCAACTGAAGGGTTAATGATTGGTGGCTGCTTTTAATTTCCTCTGACTTCCCTTTTGTTATCTTACTGCTTGCCATCTCTTAGATGCTTGCACTTGATGGATTCTGTGGAGATAAAGATAAGGGTAATTTCTTGCCTACGATGCTTTTCTTTTGATCTTTTGTGGTTTTATTCTTGCACTTTGGAGTGTGGCACTCCTACTGTGCAGCCAGATGTGCCCAGAGCCTACTTGAGATGCAGCCCTGAGCACAGACCAGAGCAAGACTGTTCTGAGATTGCCAGGATCGTCTGTGTCCTGAACCCAGGTACAAGATGGGGAGGACAGTGCAGAGGGAAGGAGGGGGACTGGAAGTAGGAGTGGGGCTTAAGGCAGGAAGGCACTGCCTAACAGGAGGAGCAAGAGGGAGGCCCTGATGTGGAGAGCCTGCTGCCTGCTCTACTTTCAGTGTTAAGAAACTAAGTAACATATTTCAGGGACTTGAATACATTTTGGTGTTGGTTACACAGAAAACAAATTACAGCTACTGTATAAAATTAGACATTTGCAGGGCAGGGCTATAAATAATGGTAATTATGCTGCTCCTTCCCCAGCACCTTGCATGCTGACCCTGAGCAGGCCCCTGGAGCTAGCTTATTTGAACTAAAAATCCCCTTTAGACCTTTTCTTCTCTGGTCTCTCGCATCTTTCCAGTGACAGATTATGAGATGAACGGTTGTATAGGCTGTGGTCATTTTGAAGTCGAGATAACATAATACAGTTGGGTTCCTGTCACCCACGGATTCAGTCACAACTGGTTTTGATCTACAGCTCCAAACATGTGAAAATATTCCACACCTACCCAGCCAGGACTTAAGAAATTTTTGGTTCAAAACAAGTGTAATTACATGAAGCAGCTAAGCGGTGGGGGCAGGGGGCATAGATGACACAGTGAACAAGTGCCATCACCCAAACCAATGCTCAACTCCTTCAGTTCAGTTCAGTTCAGTTCAGTCGCTCAGTCGTGTCCGACTCTTTGCGATCCCATGAATTGCAGCACGCCAGGCCTCCCTGTCCATCACCAACTCCCGGAGTTCACTCAGAATCACATCCACTGAGTCAGTGATGCCATCCAGCCATCTCATCCTCTGTTGTCCACTTCTCCTCCTGGCCCCAATCCCTCCCAGCATCAGAGTCTTTTCCAATGAGTCAACTCTTCACATGAGGTGGCCAAAGTACTGGAGTTTCAGCGTTAGCATCATGCCTTCCAAAGAACACCCAGGACTGATCTCCTTCAGGATGGACTGGTTGGATCTCTTTACTGGGAAGTAATGTCTTAATTTTGTAGCCTTTTTCCCTAGGGTAGGTATGCCCTCCACTTTTTGCTGAATGCTGCCTTTCTGACAGATTTCCTCTGAAGCAAATTCACTCAACTTTCCTTTTACAAATATTCTGTTATTTGCTTTGTACTCTAGGTCTTGTTTTATTTTTCTGGGAGGTGGGGACAGGGCCAGCTTCATAGGATGTCACCTGTGCCTCCTTCAAAAGGGTCCCATGCTTGGTTTAATGCTTCATGGTTTAATGTCAACATCTTAAAATGCTTGACTTTTTTTTTTTTAAGGGACAAAACAAGTTATTTACCCAGTGCTGAAGGGGGACATGTATTCCCCAACCCTCTTCCACTTTGGAAGTGAAAGTGAAAGCGAAAGTCACTCACTGAAAGTGAAAGCATGACTCTCTGCGACCCCATGGACTAGTCCATGGAATTCTCCAGGCCAGAATACTGGAGTGGATAGCCTTCCCGTTCTCCAGGAGATCTTCCCAACCCAGGGATCGAACCAGGGTCTCCTGCATTGCAGGCGGATTCTTTACCAACTGAGCTATGAGGGAAGCCCCACTCTGGAAGGTGAAGTCAAATTCACAGATCCGATAAGACATACATTGTGCCAGGCCCATAATAGGTGTTTGCTGCTGCTGCTGCTGCTAAGTCGCTTAAGTCACGTCCGACTCTGTGCGACCCCATAGACGGCAGCCCATCAGGCTCCCCCATCCCTGGGATTCTCCAGGCAAGAACACTGGAGTGGGCTGCCATTTCCTTCTCCAATGCATGAAAGTGAAGGGTGAAAGTGAAGTCACTCAGGCGCATCCGACTCTTAGAGACCCTATGGACTGCAGCCTACCAGCCTCCTCCATCCATGGGATTTTCCAGGCAAGAGTACTGGAGTGGGGTGCCATTGCCTTCTCTGTAATAGGTGTTTAATGAGTGTTTAATGGGTGTTTAATAGGTGTTTAGGGGCATGTTCTGAGTAGTAGTTAAGAATCCATACTCTGAAGCCAAATGCTTAAGTTCAAATTTCAGATGCCACCATTTACTGACATTTACTAGCTCTATGGTCTTGAACAGATCACCTATTTGTTCCTATCTCATCAAGTTTTTGTGAGGATAAACTGAGCAAACACATATAAATGTTCATACAACAACTTTTGATAATGTAGTAAGTAAATGCTATTTATCAGCTGCTATTATGACCATTATTACCATTATTGTTTGGAAATCTTTCTGTGTTGAATTTGATCCAGGTACTGAAAGGCAGCAATGTTTAGAAGGTTTCCTAAAGAATACTCTGTGTCAGCAGGCTCCCAAGGAGTTGGTCACTGAACTGAGAAAGGCTGCATATTTCCCAAAGAGCAAATGAGCAGCATGAGGTCATCACCTCTGAAAGTTCCCATTGGACCTAGTTCAAGAAACTCGGCCAGCTCTCTCAGCCAGGCCTCCAGTACGGAGGGGGCTCATCTCTAACGGGTGAAATTGTCTGTGCACTGGGAACAGCAGCCCAGAGGCCTGCAGCTGGCCCTCCCTTGCCCTCCCTCTGGTCAGCCCCTATGGGGAATTCATTATGGTTGGCCACAGCCACTGCCCTTCTCTCTAAACTGGTGGTTAGGAGGCTCCAGAGAGGGCCACTCTGCTTTCTCCACACTGATTACTATGATCTCCGAGAAGCTCAGAGTCTAAAGCAGATTGTTTGGGGGCTGGTAAACCCACACAAGAGCCCAGTGAGGAGTGGGGTCTGCAACCATCACTGCCTGTGTCAGATGGGGACATTCCGAGTTCAGAGGTTAAAGTCATCCTGGAAACGGGCAGAAGTGAGACCCCAGGGCAGTTTCTGCTGATGAGTCTGTGTTAAGGCCAAGGCCACGTTCCAAAATCAGGAGCAAAGATTTTTCCTGCTTGGGAAGCAAGAATTCCCATTTTAGTTATGGAATCATGAGGCTCTGTGTTTACGCTGACCCTTAACCCACTGACCTTTATGCTGACCTTTATCTACTCCTCTCCCAGACTCGTATTAATACCCCAACGGAGCTGCACCGAGGCAGGCATGTGTCTGTTTCCTCGTGATGACTTACACTCGACTATGCAGACAGCTCTGTGCCCCATTCTTTATCTCTTCTTCATGTCATGTATCCCCTCCTTGGTTTCCAAGGAGGTGGTTGCTTGCTGACATTTCTCCTTGCCAATTAAGGCAGTCCACTTAGCTTTCAATAATTTAGAGAAGGTGATCGCAGAAATCAATGTTTTGTAATAAAAGGGAAACACATTTATGAAGCCTAATTTACTCTAACAAGCTCATTTTTGTTTTAATGTTTTTAAATCTTGGTAATTCTATGAAATTGGAAGTCTTCGAGGAGAATGTAGCAAGGATAATTACACAGTACAGTTTGTTTTCCAGCCACAGTTTTATGGAGAAATCAGAAATGATGGGGCAATGCACTGGAGCTCCTAGGACTTTCCAAAAAGTAAACGTACGGCAGTGGTGACACCAGAAATAATGGGGCACAGGAGGCTGGGCAGAGTGAAATAGTGGATCATATAGACTCTGGGTCCAGCAGAGAAGAATATAAGAGGAAGCATGTTACTTCTGTTATCCATTCATCCCACAGATATGCCCTGTTCAGTTCAGTTGCTCAGTTGTGTCCCACTCTTTGCAGCCCCATGGACTGCAGCACACCAGGCCTCCCTGTCCATCACCAACTCCCAGAGTTTACTCCAACTCATGTCCA
>SJYA01001822.1:1937517-1998866 GCA_006410615.1 Neotragus moschatus | reverse complement strand
TCAGTTCAGTTGCTCAGTTGTGTCCCACTCTTTGCAGCCCCATGGACTGCAGCACACCAGGCCTCCCTGTCCATCACCAACTCCCAGAGTTTACTCCAACTCATGTCCACTGAGTCAGTGATGCCATCCAACCATCTCATCCTCTGTCGTCCCTTTCTCCTCCTGCCTTCAATTTTTCCCAGCATCTTTTCAAATGAGTCAGTTCTTCACATCAGGTGGCCAAAGCATTGGAGTTTTCAGCTTCAGCATCAGTTCGTCACATGAATATTCAGGACTGATTTCCTTTAGAATGGACTGGTTGGATTTCCTTGCTGTTCAAGGGACTCTAAAGAGTTTCTCCAACACTACAGTTCAAAAGCATCAATTCTTCAGTGCTCAGCTTTCTTTATAGTCCAACTTTCACATGCATACATGAGTATTGGAAAAACCAGCACTTTGACTAGATGGAACTTTTTTTTGGCAAAGTAATGTCTCTGCTTTTTAAATGCTGTCTAGGCTGGTCATAACTTTTCTTCCGAAGAGTAAGCATCTTTTAATGGCTGCAATCACCATCTGTAGTGATTTTGGAGCCCAGAAAGTCTCTCACGTTTCCCATGAAGTGATGGGACCCGATGCCATGATCTTCGTTTTCTGAATGTTGAGCTTTAAGCCAACTTTTTCACTCTCCTCTTTCACTTTCATCAAAAAGCTCTTTAGTTCTTTTTCACTTTCACCCCATAAGGGTGGTGTCATCTGCCTATCTGAGGTTATTGATATTTCCCCTGGTAATCTTGATTCCAGCTTGCGTTTCTTCCAGCCCAGGGTTTCTCACGATGTACTCTGCATGTAAGTTAAATAGGCAGGGTGATAATATATAGCCTTGACGTATTCCTTTTCCTATTTGGAACCAGTCTGTTCCATGTCCAGTTCTAACTGTTGTTCCTGACCTGCATACAGATTTCCCAAGAGGCAGGTCAGGTGGTCTGGTATTCCCCTCTCTCAGAATTTTCCACAGTTTGTGGTGATCCACACAGTCAAAAGCTTTGGCATAGTCAATAAAGCAGAAATAGATGTTTTCCTGGAACTCTCTTGCTTTTTTGATAGTCCACAGGTGTTGGCAATTTGATCTCTGGTTCCTCTGACTTTTCTAAAACCAGCTTGAACATCTGGAAGTTCATTGTTCATGTATTGCTGTAGCCTAACTTGGAGAATTTAAAGCATTACTTTACTAGCGTGTGAGATGAGTGCGATTGTGTGGTAGTTTGAGCATTCTTTGGTGTTGCCTTTCTTTGGGACTGGAATGAAATGGATATGCCCTGAGTGGCTACTAAATGACCACCACTGTGCTACACTCTGGGAGATATAGCAGGGAGCAGGGAGCCCAAGTCACTGACCTCACAGAGTTGCCAGTCTAGCTGGGAGATAGTCATTCTTACTAAAGTATAAATGGAAATGAGAAACAAGAGCTTTCTAGTTCAACCTTTCTATTTAATAAATGAGGAATTTTATCATGAGATATAGGATTTGCAGAAATCATTGTCATCACTGAAACACCCAGATCTTCTAATTTCTTGTTTTAATGCTGTTTACTCCTTTTGATGTAACTCAAGGAGTAAAGTTGTCCAAAACTCCACCAGTGCCCTGCCATGGGGCATAAGCTTCCCACTCCTGGTGCTCCTTCCCAAGGGGATATGCAGATTTTTGACTGAATGAAAGCATGGTGTTATCTGTAAGAGTGACTGGTCAAGTGATGCCATAGGGAAAAAAAAAAAAAAGAGCTTAGCTGGCCAGCACAGTTAGATTCTGAAATACAGAGTGGCCAGCCTGAAAGTTCTAGGCTCTGGATAAAAGGGAAGAAGAAGGCAGAGAAGACCTTGAAGAGGTAAGGGGAGAGCAACTGGGAAAGGACCCAACGCCTTTGTTGAACAAGTAGTTACCAAGCTCCTAGGTTGCACAAATGCTTTTACAGTGAATCCTCAAGACAATCCTGTGTGGTGAGTTTTGCCCATTTTTGCCCCAAAGCCTCCATTTGGCAAGAGGCAAAATTAATCCCCAAATCCAGATTGGCCAGTTTCAAATACATATGTGGACATATATTTCAAATATATGTCCACTCAAATATATATTCCACTCCACCATCCTGATAAAATTTTTCAGCTTCATACTTTTCTATGACTCAGTGCTGCATTAAGGTCTTACATTTTATTTTACTGTATTTTATATTTATTTATTTTTTAACTGCTCTCTAGATATAATTAAGGGTCCATAACCACTTAAACATCAGTGGAGGTAGTTGAATAGAATCTATTATGAACTGCCATTTGAGGAGAATAAAATATTCCTAAATTATTATTTTTTTTGTAAGCCTAAATTTTCACAGGCCAGTTTTTTTTGTTGTTGTTGTGGATCATGTTTAAAGTCTTCATTGAATTTATAAGGCTTCCTAGATGGTGCTAGTGGTAAAGAATCTGTCTGCCAGTGCAAGAGATGTAGAGACACAGGTTCCATCACTGGGCCGGGAAGATCCCCTGGAGTAGGAAATGACAACCCACTCTAATATTATTGCCTGGATAATTGCATGAACACAGGAGCTGGCAGGCTACAGTCTATGAGGTCGCAAAGAGTTGGGCACAACTGAGCGCGCACACACATAAGGCTAAATTTATTACAACAGTGCTTCTGTTCTATGTTTCTTCTTCTTCTTTTTTTTTTTTTTTGGATGAGAGGCACATAGGACCTTAGCTCCTAGACCAGAAATTGAACCTCTTGCACTGGAAGGCAAAGTCCTAGGCCCTAGACCGCCAGGCAAGTCCCAAGATTGGACTATGTTAAAATTAGGATAGCTTGCTCTTTACTGACAAGTGGTAACTTTTCTTGCTTTATACCTGTAATCTAAGACAACACCATCCAATAACACTTTCTACAATAACAGACATGTTTCCAATGGGTGTTGTCCGATATGGTAGCTATGGTAGCTGTTAGACATATATAACTAATCAGGACTTGAAATGTGGCTTGTATGACAGAGAAACAACTTTAAATGCTGTTTAAAGTGAAAGTGAAGTCACTCAGTCGTGTCCAACTCTTTGCGACCCCGTGGACTGTAGCCCACCTGGCTCCTCTGTCCATGGGATTCTCTAGGCAAGAATACTGTAGTGGGTTGCCCTTTCCTTCTCCAGGGGATCTTCCTGACCCAGGGATCAAACCCAGGTCTCCCACATTGCAGGCAGACGCTTTAACCTCTGAGACCATGAGACTTCTTCATGTTGCTTAAATTTTAATTTAATGTTGCTTAATTTCAATTTAAAATATCCACCTGATGGTTAATACCTAACATATTGAACAGCACAGGTCTAGAAAGTTCTGTAAATGTAAGCTGCTCACAAAGACCTATATTTATCTGCGAAGCAAGCCCAGTGTGTACTGGGAGAAGCTGAAGAATGGTGGCACTCTGATATGAAGACACAAATGTCAGAAGCAATCTAGGGTAATAGCTTCAGTCACATCCAGACATCATTAGTGGACTTAAGGATTCATTAAGTTTTAGAATCCCTTCACTGACGAGCAGGATGCACTTGTCTGATATGGCTGGTTGTGTCACATTATTTTACCGGCAGAATGAACATTCCAGAAAATTTATATCCTTGTTTAGAAAGCTAGGAAGCGGTGGGGGGGGGGGAACCTCTCAGCCTGAAGGACCACAACTATGCCAAACACAGAGCACTTCTAAAATCCTCTTTGGGCCAAATCATACCAGGCACTGTCCATGAGTGTGAGCGTAATCCATCATTGCTCTCTTTTTTTTAGCCACATTAGAATCTACTTAAAGCTTTTGTTTTTTCCTTCCCCAGCTCTATCTGACCTCCAAACTGCACTAAGTCTCACAATATCCCTAGCAAATCTTTCTAAAAACAGGAGCAAATTTTAAAAAAGAATCAAGAATGAAAGCTATTATAACCTAACTAGAAGTGTGATTATCATTTTTTTCTTTTACTCTTTTTGTATTTTCATTCTGTCAAGTGGTACTAATCCCTAGGAAGATATTTCTCTTAGTTGGCATAAACAAAGTATCTGAATTTTTATAACTTTCAGTGACTGAAGTATATAATAAATATGTCTTCTAACTGCAAAGTATCTTTCTCTCTGAAGCTTAAGCAAAGAGTTGGACAGGACTGAACACACACGCTCTGTTCTGTTCTCTACCACTGCGCCAGGTGTCATGGGAGATACAGTTCTTACCTTCAAGAATGTTCCTCTCCAGGGAAGGGAAAAGATATGCATCTGGCTTCCTAAGATCCAAAGAGAAGACATGATAAATTCTATCTATAAAAGATATCATGGCAGATCAAGTATTTGTTGTTGTTGTTTAATTGCTAAGTTGTGTCTAACTCTTTGCAACCCCATGGACTGTAGCCTACCAGGCTCCTCTGTCCATGGGATTTTCCAGGCTAAAATACTATAGTGTGCTGCCATCTTCTTCTCCAGGGTATCTTCCTGACTCAGGGCTTGAATCCACACCTCCTGCATTGGCAGACATTATTCTTTCCCACTGAGCCACCAGGGAAGCCCTGACCAAGTATAGACAGAACTAAAACTGTTCTTAACATGAGACTGAAAATTCTCTCTTGTCTTCTCTGCTGTCTTCCCAGAGCCGTACATGTCAAAGTGGTACGCCTCTACTCTCCAGCGATGGGCACCCTAAATTTATGTCTAAAACATGAAAACAATCTCATAAAATACTTTATTGCTCTTATGCAGAAGGCAGCTGTAGCTATGATGCCTGTCGAGGGCCCTGCTTCATGGAGTACATCTAGCATTTCCCTGTGAGACTGATGGAATCCAGATCTCCACCCATGTGGGCGTTGAAAGAGCCTCATTCGCACATTACCACCTCTGCCCAGGAAATAAATTAAAGCCAGGTGGTCTCCTATCCATTTCAGAAACCAGGAAAGTGGTTTAGATATACAGATATACATATAAAGATGATCTTTCTCCAGATGACTCGAAAGCTTTGGGGCAAGGCAGGAAATAAAGGGATAGGAAGCATATTTCCTGTCATCCTAATTCATTCCTTTTCCTCCTTCCAAATAGACCATGATAAGCTCCCATCTTTCTATGGCGATCATCATGAGGAAGCAATTACAGTAAAAACTAAACCTATACACTGTCACTTTATTATTACTTTCAAAAAGATTTCTCTAGGCATAAACTGGGGGTGAGGAGACCAAAGTTACTGTGCACATAAGGTCAGATTATGAACCAAAAGGCCAAGAAATAAATGGTGATTATATAATAACACTCATAACTATGGATCATGGTGATCATTCTCCATAGAAATGTAACTACTAATCAAGAAGGCCACTAACATTATTTTGTTCAAAGATATGGGAAGGCACTCTTTCACATGTGGCCACACTCTTTGGAGAGTCAAATGAAGAGTTTGGAAAACAGCATCATCTGCCTAGGCGGAAATCTCAGAGCCCTGGCACAGAATAAATTGTGGGAAAAAATGGTTCTCTAAAAATTCTCGACTTTTACAGAAACATGGAGCTTCTTCTAAACTGAGTTTAAATATATTTAGTTAGCTTGCAATATATTAGTAAATCTTGTAATGATATGCTTTCCTAGAAAGGATAATTGTGGAGAGGATTCTCCACTAAAATCATCTTCTGTGTTGAATCAGTTGATGGCATTGCTAACATGTGCGAAGGGTGGAAAGGTGTTGGGCTCTGTCCCATATTACAATGTAAACACAGAAAATGGCTATGTACACATTTCTCAGGTTCCTCTGATCTTCTCATTGGGTCTTGGTATTCTGGGGTTTGGAATTTTTATTTGTTTTTGGTTTGGAGTGTTTTATCAAAATGTCATGCATAACCCCCATTTTATCTAAGAATTAAAATCTGTCCACAGTCTAATAGAAGGGATTTGAAGATTATCTGACCTTTTGGCATAATCAACATCTCTATTCCCCTACATGTCTATGAACAATTGAGGTTTGACCCTATTCTCATTCATAAACAGAATGAAATAAAATGGTCTGGGGCATGATTATACATGAGTAGTGGACTGAGAAGGGAGTTGGTTCTCCTAACATACTCTGGGTCCTTCAGAAAGGATGGAAGGGCAAGTGGATGAAAGAGGAGATCAAAAAATAAATGGATGTGTGGATAGGCCTGACGGATGGTTGAATTTCCTGATTAACAGATACCTCACCTATACTGGACTTCCCTGGTGGCTCAGACAATAAAGCGTCTGTCTACAATGCGGGAGACCCGGGTTCAATCCCTGGGTCGGGAAGATCCCCTGGAGAAGGGAATGGCAATCCACTCCAGTACTATTGCTTGGAGAATCCCATGGACAGAGGACCCTGGTAGGCTACAGTCTATGGGGTCGCAAAGAGTCGGACAGGACTGAGCGACTTTACTTTCTTTCACCTATACATCTGCACTTGAGTCTAAATAGAAACTTGGCTCAACTTTTCTTTATCCTTCTGTGAAATGAGAGATGAAGGCACAGTCCAGCTCTCACATCCTATGATCACACTTCTGTAAAGATTTTTTGTCCACCTCCTCACCTTCCCATAGTATGTACCTTAGTGAACTAATCATTCAAATCTAGGCTCTGGTGGAACTAGAAACTAGGAACTTCCCTGGTGGTCCAATGATTGAGAATCTGCCTTCCAATGCAGGGGCCTTGGGTTCGATCCCTGGTTGGGGAAACAGGATTCCATGTGCTGCAGGGCAATGAAGCCTGCTGCATGCAACTACGGAGCCTGCGTGCCACAACTAGAGAGGAGCCCGAGCATCGCAGCAAAAGATCCTGCATGCTGCAACTACGACCCAACACAACCAAAAATAAATACATGTTCTTTAAAAATTCTAGGCTCAAATTTTCTTGATTTTCCCAGCATTAATGTGCTCTGACATGTGTTTCTATGTGCCTTCTGAGGCATTGTTTTAAAGTGTTTATCACATAATCATAAAGTCTTCTACACTGTTGGATTCTGTTCTCCTCAGTGGGCAGAGAAGGGACCTTGTCTATTTTGTCTTGAACTGGATAGAAACCTACTAGGTACTTAATAACATTTGTTGGAGTCAATTTTTCTTCTACTTATGAACAATCCTCCTTAAGGGATTTAGGTCCACATTCTCTCATTCTCTTCTTCTTCCCTTTCTCTGCCTCTCTCTCTCTAATGAACAATTAGAAGAGAGAGGAGAAAAGTAAAGGAACAGAGAGACCAAAGGAAGAGAACTTGGTACAATAGGAATAACCAGCTAGGACTGAGGAGGCTGCCAACTCCCATTGTTTTCTCAGAATTTCCCTCTGGGTTAGACTGTCCCCATTTGGAGCTCTGAAATTCAACAGTTTTCCTTCTTTCTCAGTGGTATCCAGAGTAGAATGTCGCTTTTGACTAAGAAATATCGTAAATAGAGACTTGGAAGAGCAATCGAAAACAGCAAAATCTTGCCCCTAAAATTGTTTCTGTAATTATAATCTTTGCACTGGGAAAACATGGCCTTCTAATTCACATGCCCTCCTAGTGCGAAGGTCTGATGCACACTGATCTGCAATGTAAATCACAAGGAACTGCTGCTGGATTTAAGAGACAGTTCTCTAACTACACCGTCAAGTGTACTGAGCCCTTTCCCCCCCTCTCTTTTTCAGAGCTGATTTAAAAGCTATATAAGTAGGTAAGCATGATCCTGACAGATAAAGTAAATGGAAAGGAAAGTAATAGGATATAATAAGACTAAGAAGCTAAAGCAGATGTCTGTCCCTACAAAGATGACAATGGTAAGTGCATTCCTGAAAATTTCCTCTTTCACAGGCACATATACACAATCTTTATTCTGACAGTTATCTAAACTGAGTAATTTTCCACCTTTGCTCTTTGATTCTAGAATATTATCTATATAATAATATATAATTATTATAGGATAATATTATAATAATATCTTATCTCTCTTATCTAGAGTTGATTAGCAGTTGGGTTTTTTGAGTCATTCCTTCACTACTTGCCATCTATAACCATAACTACATGCCCCATCTCTTCTGCTGCCGCTTCCCTCTCCAGCCCCTCAGTCTCTTATTCTTCCTCCTCTAACCCAAGCACCAAGAAAGACCTCTGAAGAGAAGAGAGTTTTAAAACTTAAAAATTTGGTGCACAAAGTTACAGTCTGATATCTGAGAAGGAAAATCCTAAACCCTTGTCATCTTTAATCCCATGAGTTTAAATATTTCTTCCTGGCCTCTTAAATCCTCTCCTAAGTCGGTTTCAAATAATATGCAAAAAAATCTGATTAATTCATTGGAACAATTTTACAAATTCTTGAATGATTTTTGTCCCCCGTGGCTGGAAACACACATTCTAGGCAGCTTAAAGCTGGTAAATAAGCCCACTTTTCACGTTTTTTTTTTTCTTCCGGTACTTATGCTGCCAGCAATAGAGACACGGTGTGAACTGCAAGGCCTTTTGCTGACCACAGAAGTCTCCTCTGTGCAGAATGGCAAGCAGCCACTTCTAACCATAACTATTATGTGCTTGTATCATTGTTGGCACCGGCCTGCTGATTCACCCCTACCCCCTCTTCACTGGAGGGGAGACAAGCAAACTGAAAACTCACAGGGAAAAGGAAATATTCTCTCACTCAATGGTAAATCCCAAATTGCCTTTCCTCCACCAGACAACAGAGAACTCCTAATCTTAAATTTCAACCTCATAAAAGATCAGAAGGGACTTGGGAAAGGAAAGGGCTGGAGAACTGACCCGTGAGAACTGTTAATTGTGATTTGTAAAAATTAGACACAAAATATGAAATTGAAAACAAAGGGGTAAATGCTAACCAATTAAGTTTTGGGGGGAAAAATTTAAAAAATCTTTGTTTTCTTCATGTGATGGACTAAAGGAACCGAAATACTTATCCTGGAAAAGAAAATTATAGGAAGGCTTGGGATATGGGGACAAGGAAACCACAGTTGTCTCTGAATAACTGAACTACTGCAACTGGAAAGAAGGACTGGGTTCGACGTGTGTGGCCCTAATTAGAAGAACCAGGTCCGATGGGTGGCAGTTAAAGATAACTTGATTTTGAGAATGATAAGAATATTAGACAGTAAGACCTATCTAATGATGGAATGAGGCAGCTTAGTGGAAGACAAGAACTTAGAGCTTCTATGTCTGTTCAAGAAACATCTGAATAAACAGCAGCGAATTTGTTTGAAACTAGTTTTCCCTGATATTGCAGAAGGAAATGGCAACTCAGTCCAGTACTCTGGCCCAGAAAATCCCATTGACAGAGGAGTCTAGTGGGCTACATTCTATGGGGTTACAAAGAGTCAGACGTGACTGACCGACTAACACTTTCTGATACAAATCTAATGGTATGATGGTGGGGGTCGTGCACGGGACCAGGAGTCAGAAGTCCTTGCTTTGTCATTTAATGGTGAAATGATACTGATAAAAATCAATGAACTCATCTAGACTTTTTTCTACCATCTTTCCAATTTTCACAATGTCCTGTTATAATTTTTTACACATTTTTTAAGCTATTTATTCACAAATTGATGAAGTGCTCTGTATCATGTAGACACAATTCAGGCATACTATTGGGATGTACATTTCTCAGAATCTCTTTTCACCATACAGAATGCTGGAAAGTGCTACATGCATGCACTGTAGTGAAGATACCTCTAAATCAGAAGTGCTTGAGGATTTTGGTCAACCTCTGTTTCCTGAAATAGTACAGCTAAATTTGTTCAAGAAGAAGCTGTAAGTAATACAGAGGGGGAAAAACATGGTATACCTAACTTGGATAAGACCTTACTGACTTTGTTGATGATACATTCTGCTACGTGTTATTCAAAGTAAAATAGAGAACCATGAAAAAGATTCAGGTTATATTCAGCTTTTGCAAGAAGCAAGATAAGGGTTCAGTGAAGCACAGTAGCATCTTTTCCCCTAAGACGAAGAGCCATAGACTAGATCCTGGTAGAGGCTCTGCCATGACTGTAAAATCTCAATTATTGCTTCGTGCCCATCCCTGACCTCTCACATCCATCTCATTCTTGGTACCCCTCTCCAACTCAGCATACACACCTGCATCAAACCATTCAGAAACTATTTCACTCAGTTCAGTTCAGTGGCTCGGTCATGTCCGACTCTTTGCGACCCCATGGACTGCAGCATGACAGGCTTCCCTGTCCATCACCAACGCCCACAGCTTACTCAAATTCATGTCCATTGAGTCAGTGATCCCATCCAACCATCTCATCCTCTGTCATCCACTTCTGCTCCCACCTTCAATCTTTCCCAGCATCAGGGTCTTTTCCAATGAGTCAGTTCTTCACATCAGATGGCCAAGGTATTGGAGTTTCAGCTTTAACATCAATTCTTCCAATGAATATTCAGGGCTGATTTCCATTAGGATGAACTGGTTGGATCTCCTCACAGTCCAAGGGACTCTCAAGTGTCTTCTCCAACACCACAGCTCAAAAGCATCAATTCTTTGGCACTCAACTTTCTTTATAGTCCAACTCCCACATCCATATGTGACTACTGGAAAAATCATAAATTTGACTAAACTGTCCTTTGTTAGCAAAGTAATGTCTTTGCTTTTTAATATGCTGTCTAGGTTGGTCATAGTTTTTCTTCCAAGGAGCAAGTGTCTTTTAATTTCATGGCTATAGTCACCATATGCAGTGAGTTTGGAGCCCCCCAAAATAAAGTCTCTCTCTGTGTCCATTGTTTCCTTATTACAAAGACAATACAAAATGTGTCAGTTCAGTTCAGTTCAGTCGCTCAGTCATGTCTGACTCTTTGTGACCCCATGAATTGCAGCACGCCAGGCCTCCCTATCCATCACCAACTCCCGGAGTTCATTCAAACTCATGTCCATCGAGTCAGTGATGCCATCCAGTCATCTCATCTTCTGTCGTCCCCTTCTCCTCCTGCCCTCAATCCCTTCCAGCATCAAAGTCTTTTCCAATGAGTCAACTCTTCGCATGACATGGCCAAAGTATTGGAGTTTCACCCTTAGCATCAGTCCTTCCAAAGAACACCCAGGACTGAGCTCCTTTAGAATGGACTGGTTGGATCTCCTTGCAGTCCAAGGGACTCTCAAGAGTCTTCTCCATCAACACAGTTCAAAAGCATCAATTCTTCAGCGCTCAGCTTTCTTTATAGTCCAACTCTCACATGACTACTGGAAAAACCATACAGTTAAGTTTAAAGGAAGAATATTTGTGAATCTATATTCTTTCTACCCTGGGAAAAGTAGGAGCTGGAATCACTAGAATCATAAGCAATACACCTCTGTGTTGAAAACTATTATGACATTTAGTGAGGAAGGTGCACTGTTTACATCTTCTTTCTGTTCTTAAATCAGCAAAAGCATAGCCTCAAAATGGGCTTTATGAGAAAAGTACTAGCACATCAAAGACCATGGAAAGATGCCAAAACATTAAAAGTTACCTTAGAAACTGAAAGATTAAAAAAGAGAGCGAGAGTGAGTGCTTATCAGTGGAGATGATTTAAGAACTACACAAAGAACTGAATAATATTTTAAAGTCTGGTTCCTTGTGAAACATATGTTTCAAAACCTTGAAATTCATTCTAATGACTTATCTCAAGATATGTCCTTCATAATTGTCTACACAGTCCTTGTCTTCATGTCAATGGCCTCAATAAAAATGGAAAAGATTCTGTGTGCAACAATCTTGACAACCTTATCCAATATTTTAAACAATACAGATTAGTACAAAACTGGTTTTGTTATTGTCTTTCGGAAAATGACAATTCACTTTTTTTTTTTTCTGACAAATATTTACTCCCAACGTTTTCAGGATATTGCCCTAGGAGCTATGGTGGAGTCAAAGATGAAATTAGCATGTTCCCTGCGCGGGCTGTGAAATGTGCTGAGTCGCTCAATCGTGTCCGACTCTTTGCAACCTCCTGAACTGTTGCCTGTCAGGTACCTCTGCCAATGGAATTTTCCAGGCAAGAATACTGGAGTGGGCCGCCATCTCCTTCTCCAGGGGATCTTACTGACACAGATCNGTCTTTTAATTTCATGGCTATAGTCACCATATGCAGTGAGTTTGGAGCCCCCCAAAATAAAGTCTCTCTCTGTGTCCATTGTTTCCTTATTACAAAGACAATACAAAATGTGTCAGTTCAGTTCAGTTCAGTCGCTCAGTCATGTCTGACTCTTTGTGACCCCATGAATTGCAGCACGCCAGGCCTCCCTATCCATCACCAACTCCCGGAGTTCATTCAAACTCATGTCCATCGAGTCAGTGATGCCATCCAGTCATCTCATCTTCTGTCGTCCCCTTCTCCTCCTGCCCTCAATCCCTTCCAGCATCAAAGTCTTTTCCAATGAGTCAACTCTTCGCATGACATGGCCAAAGTATTGGAGTTTCACCCTTAGCATCAGTCCTTCCAAAGAACACCCAGGACTGAGCTCCTTTAGAATGGACTGGTTGGATCTCCTTGCAGTCCAAGGGACTCTCAAGAGTCTTCTCCATCAACACAGTTCAAAAGCATCAATTCTTCAGCGCTCAGCTTTCTTTATAGTCCAACTCTCACATGACTACTGGAAAAACCATACAGTTAAGTTTAAAGGAAGAATATTTGTGAATCTATATTCTTTCTACCCTGGGAAAAGTAGGAGCTGGAATCACTAGAATCATAAGCAATACACCTCTGTGTTGAAAACTATTATGACATTTAGTGAGGAAGGTGCACTGTTTACATCTTCTTTCTGTTCTTAAATCAGCAAAAGCATAGCCTCAAAATGGGCTTTATGAGAAAAGTACTAGCACATCAAAGACCATGGAAAGATGCCAAAACATTAAAAGTTACCTTAGAAACTGAAAGATTAAAAAAGAGAGCGAGAGTGAGTGCTTATCAGTGGAGATGATTTAAGAACTACACAAAGAACTGAATAATATTTTAAAGTCTGGTTCCTTGTGAAACATATGTTTCAAAACCTTGAAATTCATTCTAATGACTTATCTCAAGATATGTCCTTCATAATTGTCTACACAGTCCTTGTCTTCATGTCAATGGCCTCAATAAAAATGGAAAAGATTCTGTGTGCAACAATCTTGACAACCTTATCCAATATTTTAAACAATACAGATTAGTACAAAACTGGTTTTGTTATTGTCTTTCGGAAAATGACAATTCACTTTTTTTTTTTTCTGACAAATATTTACTCCCAACGTTTTCAGGATATTGCCCTAGGAGCTATGGTGGAGTCAAAGATGAAATTAGCATGTTCCCTGCGCGGGCTGTGAAATGTGCTGAGTCGCTCAATCGTGTCCGACTCTTTGCAACCTCCTGAACTGTTGCCTGTCAGGTACCTCTGCCAATGGAATTTTCCAGGCAAGAATACTGGAGTGGGCCGCCATCTCCTTCTCCAGGGGATCTTACTGACACAGATCAAAGCCACATCTCCTGCATCTCCTGTACTGCCAGGTGGATTCTTTACCAGTGAGGCACCTTGGAATTTTCATAGTATTATGGTCATGTACTCAGAAATGCAATGCAGGCTTAAAGAAATCTAAAGCCTCCATTATAAAAACACAGAACTCTTTAGGAAATATCAGTGTAATTTGCATCGAAAAATTCAGTGTCTTTTGTGAGGCCCTTGGGGTAATCTGAAAAGGCTGATCATAAAGATTTCTTTATGAACAAAATTGACAGAAAGTAGCATACATACCCCAAGGGCAGAAGAGCCTGGTAGGCTACAGTCCATGGGGTCTCGAAGAGTCAGATACTACTGAGTGACTTCACTTTCCCTTTTTACTTTCATACATTGGAAAAAGAAATGGCAACCCACCCCAGTGTTCTTGCCTGGAGAATCCCAGGGACGGCGGAGCCTGGTGGGCTGCCGTCTATGGGGTCGCACAGAGTCAGACATGACTGAAGTGACTTAGCAACAGCAGCATATATATATAAGTATGTATGTATGAAATTAGTATATATATATATATATATATATATACATATGGGCTTCCCAGGTGGTGCTAGTGGTAAAGAAACCACCTGCCAATTCAGGAGACATAAGAGAAAGGTTCAATCTTTGGGTTGGGAAGATGCCCTGGAGAAGGAAATGCCAGCCCATTCCAGTATTCTTACCTAGAAAATTCCATGGACAGAGGAGTTTAGCCGGCTACTGTCTATGGGGCCGCAGAGTCGGACACAACTGAAGCAACTTAGTGTGTGATATATATATATATATATATATAAAACTGTCAAAAGAAAATAAAGCAGCAAATCAGGACCCTAATAGTACTTCTCACAACGCTCTTCAGCTGTGTCATTATTTGGCCATGTAGACCAAATAATGTATGGAGGATTACTAGTCAGAGATACTGATGTCCCAGTATCCAAACAATATACATCCAACAATTATTTCATGAAAAGTCAGTCAGCCTCATTATGCTTACATGATGTTAACTATGTAGAGGTGGGAAATAATCAGAATAAATCCTCCTAGGTGACTGGATCATTGTAGCACAATATATCCAATACTGGGAATATACTTAATGTTCAGGAAGTTTTATAGAACAGACTGTTCAATTATACCCTTAAGAATATAATTTTTAAAATCAATCAATAGGCCTTCATCCTCATCTTTTTTTCTACTTTTAACCTCATGAATAAACAGGAGATAGCTGAAGAAACCAGCTAATGCTGGAGATAGTGTAGAAAGTAGAAAGTGTTAATCGCTCAGTCATGTCTGACTCTCTGCAACCCCATGGTCTGTCCATGGAATTCTCTAGGCAAGAATACTGGAGTGGGTTACCATTCCTTTTTCCAGGAGATGTTTCCAACCCAGGGATCAAACCAAGGTCTCCTGCATTGAAGGCAGATTCTTTGCCATTTTAGCTACCAGGAAAGCCCCTAGCTGAAGGAAGTTTAAAATAACTCTTTTTAGCATTCATTGTGAAAAAGCAAGAAAGTGAAGTTTCTCAGTCATGTCTGACTCTTTGCAACCCCATGGACTATAGCCTACCACGCTCCTCTGTCCATGGAATTTTCCAGGCAAGAGTACTCGAGTGAATTGCCATTTCCTTCTCTAGGGGATCTTCCCGACCAGGGATCGAGCCCAGGTCTTCTGCATTGCAGGCAGATGCTTTACCATCTGAGCCACCAGGTAAGCCCCTAGTTTCACTGTGAAACTAGCAGTGAATTTAGGATGACTGAGATAAATCAGAAGGTTCTTAACTCTCAGAAGGTGAAGTCCCCACCTGCTACTTCATAAGTCAGAGCTACATTCCATCCTTCTATTGAGACACTTCCTCTCTGAATCAGTCTCAGGACATGATGTTGGAAATAGCAGTGTTTATTCAAGGTTACTACTCTCTTGAGCTTCTAAAACAGAGTAGTAAAGATAAGGTGGCCTGTTAAAGACAAAAATGTTATTAGTCTTCAGATAAGATAGCTTATCTTCAACACCCTCTCCTACTTCAGTTATTGAGGCTCTGTAAATTTAGTGACAATCATGAGGAAAATCGGTCAGTTATCTCTCTGCATAATCTAAATATAAATAAATAGGAAATGTTATTCAGTTTTCTATTAATTATTAAAATATCATTAATATTATCTATTTTTCATTAATATTCGCTTTTAGTCAAGTATAATCTTTCACTTCCAGTGGGAAACAGATATCCAAACTGTATGTTTGTGAATATTACACAGTGACTGTGAAAGTTTAAAGACATTTATTCATTTAATCAGGCAACTGTCCTTGTTTATTTTCAGATAGACTAGATAATGGATTTAAAGTCCTATTTTAATTTTATTCTTTCAGAACATGTCATTTCTTTTGCACAAAGCTATATTTTCCACTTTATTTTGATGACAGTTAAACATAGTACTTTCGTCTCTCAAGAAATCTTCCATGTCAGAGCTATAAAAGGATATATGAAAGGTTCCAAATTTTTCAGTTGTTCACCAAATAGGCTTGGCCCACCCTTACTTTTGTGTGAAACACTGAGTTGAGTCATGTTTAAAATACCAAGAAAAATCAAATGTAATTTTAGCCCTCAAGGAACAATAACTATAGTAATTCAGGTCATAGGTAATTACATAACAAAGTAGAAAGTGATAAGTTACAAGCAAAAGGAGGTAGAGCCAGGAAGCACAGTCTTGCCTATTGGGTAAGAATAAGGTCTATGAATTAAGATTCCAGATGTAAAAGCATCCATCTGATTTTGAATTAATTATTGTGCCAGCTCTAAGAATCTTCCTAAGTGAATTAGGAATAATAATAGCACTTGTATTATGGGGTTGTTTTGTGGACTGCACGAGGTAATCTGCACAAGGAATTTTTCATATTATAGAACAAGGTTTAATAGTTATTGTTATTATTGTTGCTTTGTTCTTATTGGTAGAGTAGAAAAGATAGTATCGCAAAATGAGATCAAACTGATATTTAATATATGAGATATTTTATAGATGAGAGAGTGATCATGTCCAATGTGTGAATCAGGAAACTCCTCAAAGAGTTTTGACATTTGAGTTAAAACATTAATGAGAGATAAGATATAAACACATGGAAATGGGGTGGGGGGGTCATTTTCTTTAGAAGGAAGAGGAAGTATAGAGAGGTAGAACCAAGAAAGCATCAGGTACTGATAAGGAATAAGAGGCTGCTCAGCTTGACATTTGGGCAGGGTAGGTGAAGAGAGAGGTCAAGGTCTACCACTATATCCATGGAACACAGGAATCTGATGGTGATTTTCTAGGAAATGTACAGTAGTTCAGGAGTTTTGATGATGGATGTTATAATATAACTAAAATAGCATTAAGTCATTATATGTGATAAGGTTCCACCTCCACTTGGGACAGAAAACATTATAAACAGAATGGTTTGATAAGCTAAAGAAGCCACTCATGATCCCATTCTCTTAAAGTTTATATTTAAACTGAAGTTCAAACTGTCTGAATCAGCAACAGCTAAACTAAGCTCCATAGCAATAACTAAAACAGCTACAGTTCTACTATTAAATATTAGTTGTCCCATCATTTTAGGTATTTTACTAAAAATGCAAGTACAGGTGAACCAATTTTTGCATTAGAAATATGAATTTTCATCTCTTTTCCCATCTGCCAAATCTCTGTGAAAGTGATATAATAAAGCAAACATCAAAAGTTATATTTAAGTAGAAGGGCCAGGTCTGTCTATGGAGACTGTTGGTAATGACAGAATGGTCTGTGGTTTGCTGCTATCACTAGAGGCCATGTGAAAATAAACCCTTGCTAACAGAATATCCCGAGTATCAAATCCCCAGAACATACAAATGTTTGACCCTATATTCAGTATTACTGTTTGCAATTCAGTTTTCCAAATTTGTTTTCCAACATTCATTTCAGTTCAGTCAATTCAGTTGCTCAGTCGTGTCCGACTCTTTGTGACCCCATGAATCGCAGCACACCAGTCCTCCCTGTCCATCACCAACTTCCAGAGTTCACCCAAACTCATGTGCATCGAGTCCGTGATGCCACCCAGCCATCTCATCCTTTGTCGTCCCCTTCTCCTCCTGCTCCCCTCCCAGCATCAGGGTCTTTTTCCAACGAGTCAACTCTTCGCACGAGGTGGCCAAAGTATTGGAGTTTCAGCCTTCGCATCAGTCCTTCCAAAGAACACCCAGGACTGAGTTTTAGAATGGACTGGTTGGATCTCCTTGCAGTCCAAGGGACTCTCAAGAGTCTTCTCCAATACGACAGTTCAAAAGCATCAATTCTTCGGCGCTCAGCTTTCTTCATAGTCCAACTCTCACATCCACACATGACCACTGGAAAAACCGTAGCCTTGACTAGACGGACCTTTGTTGACAAAGTAATATCTCTGCTTTTTAATATGGTATCTAGGTTGGTCATAACTTTTCTTCCAAGGAGTAAGCGTCTTTTAATTTCATGGCTTCAAACACCATCTGCAGTGATTTTGGAGCCCCCCAAAATAAAGTCTGACACTGTTTCCCCATCTATTTCCCAGGAAGTGATGGGACCAGATGCCATGATCTGAGTTTTCTGAGTATTTATTTAGTAGCTGCTATATGAATACATATGTAAAGTGGGGCTTCCCTGGTGGCTCAGTAGGTAAAGAATCCCTCTGCCAGTGTAGGAGATGCAACCCTGATCCCTGGAGAAGAAAACAGCAACCACTCCAGTATTCTTGTCTGGGAAATTCCATGGACAGAGGAGCCTGGCAGGCTACAGTTCCTGGGGTCTTAGCAACTATATAAGAACAATATGTAAAATACAGGGTTGGTATACACAAGCCGCTACTTATTAGCTGAGTTTCTGCCCTACTGAATGCCCCAGTTTAGGAGTTCAGAGCAGGTTTTACAAGAATGTGTGTGTGTGTGTGTGTATGTGTGTGTGTTAGTTGCTTAGTCGTGTCAGACTCTTTGCAAATGCATAGACTGTAACCCACGAGGCTCCTCTATCCACGGGATTCTCCAAGGAAGAACACTAGAGTGGATTGCCATTTCCTTCTCCATTTACAAGAATAAATGACTAATTTGTTAAAAGCCTACTAACCTCCAGTTGTTGTTTTTATATCCATTCTATGAAATTCTACAATTTTTTAGATCAAGATCAGTGAAATTAGAAACTTGATTTGTGATAAAGGGACATGACTGGTTTATCATGAAAACATTCTTACGTGACCAAACACAGACACACACACACACACACACACACACACACACACACACACACACTTCCTCAGTGATGTTGGAGAAATAAAATGCTCTTTATTGTACTGACTATGAAATGAGTAAACTGCTCTGAAGCTGATGTGAAATCATTCTCCAATAATAGACCCTACTTTGTTAATTTGTTGTTGTATTGTTATTGTGCACTACACAGTAATGGCATGAACCCTTCAAGGGTTATTTCATCTTCCATGGATGAGGAGTTTATCTCCATGGAGCAATAACCAAGATCAAGCCAGTCTTTTATTCTTGAATATATTCAATAACATTAGCATTGAGACCAAATTTCAATTTACTCCAGGCAGTTACCAAAATCTGTTTTTATATTAGTCCTTATCTCTAGATTCATATTTTTATAATGATCTCAGTTCCACTCTCTAGCATCTTTTGGTACTAGCAATGCCTGCTTAAATGCAGTTAAAATTCATTATAACAGTTTATTTATACTAGAGACCCACACAATATTTTCTATGAAAATAGAATTCACATTTTAAAACAAACAGAAAAAGACCCTTCAAGCAGAAGAACCACTTGATAATATTCCCTGTCTTTACATTCAAAACATCTTGGCATATTGATAAGGTGATGAGGCTTGATCCTGCAAGTGTTTCTTCTCTGGGCTTAACCAGATGCACCAACATGCCCGGTGGAGTCATGAACAGTGAGCAAATAAACAAAGCGCCTCTGCTTCACAGAGATGTTACTCTGCACCTGCAAAATCTCAAATAACATCCTCTGATGAAGAAATCAAATCAAATCCACAAAAACTGTCTTCTGCTTTTCTAAAGAAAGTTATCAACAGGCCTAGCAGTACTGCTCCTAAGGAATATGACTCTTCTGTGTGGAAGAAGTGGGCTTAGATCAATGACTGTGGGCTGAACCACTCTGCGTTCATACAGTGGAGAGAAAAACAGAGAAACCGAGGTCCTTCCTCCGGGATCTGCTCTGGCTTTTGTGGAGGATGGACCTCAGTAGATTCTGGCATTAGATGCCCTGGTCCTTTCCTCGGCCTTCCCATCCCATATCCTTGAAGCACAGATCCACAGGGTCGGTACAGCACCTGCTTGGCTAAGAACAAGGCCAGTCGCACGGTTTCTCACTTCTGTTATTCTATTGTTTCTTCCATCACAAATGCTTCTCCCATTCTCCACTGAACAGCTCTCATTCTCTCTTCAAGATACTACCTAAACATCACCTCTGAAAGGTATTCCCTGAGTCCTCCTGTGGAATTAGTTACAGGTCGTAGGGCTTCCTGGGTGGCGCTAGAAGTAAAGAACCTGCCTGCCAATGCAGGAGACATAAGAGATGTGGGTTCAATCCGTGGGTTGGGAAGATTCCCTGGAGGAGGGCATGGGAACCCACTTCAGTATTCTTGCCTGGAGAATCCTATGGACAGAGGAGCCCGGCAGGCTATAGTCCACAGGATCTCAAAGAGTCAGGCACGTCTGAAGCGACTTAGCATGCACGCATGGTATGGTATAGCAGGAAACAACTGTGTGTGTGTGTGTGTGTGTGTGTGTGTGTGTGTGTGTGTGTGCACGTGCTAGAATCAAGAAGACCTGGGTTTGAATACTGGCTTAGGTAATGACCAGCTGCACGATATTGGGCACATTATTTAAAACTCAACAATTCTGTTTCCTTACCTATAAACTTTTCTCATAGATTTTTCTGAGATTATATATTGTTATTGACTGAATGTTTGTGTTCCTCCAAAAATTTCGTATGTTGAAACATTAATCTTCAAAGTGATGATATTTAGAGGGGAGGACTCTGGGAGTTGATTAGGTAGGGCCCTCATGAATGAGATTAGTGCCTATATAGGAAGAGACAGCAACAGTAGTAGTGATATCCTGGATGTATAGTCCTCATGCTATTCTATGTGTTTTTATATACTGTCATTAAACCTCACACCAACTCTATGATGAAGCCCCAATGTCTCCGTTTTACACAAGAGGAAATAGACAAATATAGATATTAGATAATTTTTCCAAAGTCACACTGCAAATAACCAACACAGGTTCTATTTAAACCCAGGCAGTCTGGCTTCAGAGCTCATGGTGTGTAATAGGTATTTGTTAAAAGAGGTAAAGGAAGAGGAAGTAAAAAACTGGCAGCACATATATTATTTAGCTTGATATCTAAATAGGTATGCTAGGCATGTTAAGATGCAAAATTTGAAATTATTCCAATTAGATTATTGAACTACATTTTAAAATAGATTTTAATGGAATAGAAGAAGGGCAAAAGCCAGGGACTGCCTCAAAACAGAGTCTTTAGATATTTATGCAGGAAGATGGAAGAACCTCAGAAACTCTCCTGTCCCAAAGTATTTTCCCCATATATTTCTAATTTCTACCATAGAGACATGGCTGAATTTCTGGAAATAATATACCAAGTCCATGAGATTCCCCAGGTAAGAAATACTGGAATGAGTTGCCACTTTCTTCTCCAGGGGATCCTCCTGATCCAGGGATTGAACCTGTGTCTCCTGAACTGGCAGGCAGATTCTTCCTAGATGGACGCCACCTGGGAAGCCCAAGTTCATTGACACTGAAATATTAATGATTTATTATGCAGGGAATGTGTGACTATTGGTTTTTCAAGGTGAAGGAGAAAAGAGATTATGAAGGGAGTGAAGGAACATAAATAGAATATATCTTTTATCCAGTTTATTTAAATGGCATGCATTCATTCTTTGGAGAAAAGGAGCAGATTCTTGGACTGTAGCCTGCCAGGCTCCTCTGTCCATGGGATCCTCCAGGCAAGAATACTGGAGTGGGTTGCCATTACCTTCTCCAGGAGATCTTCACAACCCAGGGACAGAACCTGTATCTGTTCTGTCTCCTGCATTGGCAGGTGGGTTCCTTACCACCAGTGCCACCTGGGAAGCCCTAAAATCTGGCCTGCATTCATTCTTTTGAACAAAGGAGCAGATTCTCACTAGGTTAATAAAAGAAAAGTACAGCAAAACACTGTTACTTTGGACATTCATTATTAGCAATGGATTTTCAAGTATCTCCAGTTAGTTCCAGCCACCTAGTGCCTGTACTGTGATTAGGGATGTCCAGCAGGCCATAGTAACAAGCACTATAGTCTGAAAAGACCAGAAACTCTGATCAATGTTCTCAGTTGTTACTTGGAGGAAAGTAGCTATGTACTTTCTGTCAGAATCTGCTCCATTTAATTTTCAGCATTGGTTGTAAATAGGTCTTCATTCATTGGAAGAAATGCCAACTATGTTGGGTTGGGTTTTAACTTAGGTTTTCATTTTTATCAATTACTCAAAAATTGTCCCTGATATTCCAAGGTAAGTCAGCTTTCTGTTAAGAAATATGTTCAAAAATAAACAAAAAAAAAGAAAGAAAGAAAGAAAAGAAATACGCTTCAACGGAATCACAAAAGCTATGGTAGGAGTACAAGTTATCATCATTTATGCAAATGCCAGTTCTGCTAGAGTTGAGTAGGACTCTGCTAGAGTTGGGTGGGACAGTATTAACTTCTTTTTTAATGCACAAAGAAAAAGAAAAATCCACAAAAATTCACTTAAGACAGAAACCTGGCACCATTCCTAGATGAGAAGATTGTACTTTTAAAACTCTTTTTTTTAAATATAAAAATAGAGAAAGAGATGAGCAAATCTTTTATTCAACTCTTACTATGTCACCAGAGAATATCACTATAATTATTCCGTTTCTAAGTTTGAATTGCCTTTATTTGATTTTTATTTAAAATCATAAAACTCTTCTCCTTTATACTTTGTGTTATCATCTGGTGGTTGAACTTCCAGTCACCTCAATCCTTTCAAACACAGCTACAACATGGAGGCAAAATGACAGTCATGGAAGAAGTTTTAGGGATCAAATTTAAGCTCCTTGTTTTCCATATGCAGTCCAGGGATATTAAAAGACTTTCTCAGACACACAAAAAAATGAAGGCAAGGTGATTCAGGGCAACAAATGAAGGCAAGGTGAAACAGGGCAACAACCTTGGTCTGCTGACACTATTCCACTGCCTTCCAAAACTGCTTTCTGCCTTTGAAAGGAATGCCTGAGCAACATGAAAAGCCAGTCTCCTGGGGGCCCTTTACTTACCAGGAGAGACGGACACGCCTGCCAATAGAGTTCACTGTTGGATACGGCTTAGCAAAATTGAAATTACTAGGCTGCAGTCCATGGGGTCGCTAAGAGTCGGTCGGATAGGACTGAGCGTTTTCACTTTCACTTTCATCCATTGGAGAAGGAAATGGCAAGCCACTCCAGTGTTCTTGCCTGGAGAATCCCAGGGACAGGGAGCCTGGTGGGCTGCCATCTATGGGGTCGCACAGAGTCGGACACAACTGAAGAGACTCAGCAGCAGCCAATTAAGTCTTTGTCTCATCCCTCTTTTGAGATACAAAGAGCAACAGTTTCCTGATGGTGGTATATACACTGTGAACCAACATTTTATAAGGATTATATAATATTTTTTAAACTGTATGAGGTATAATCAATGTAATAAAATGTCCGTATGTTAAGATATATATTTAGACACACAGGTTGTTTTCTGTTACAATAGATAAGCTCATATTTCCTAAAAGTCTGTTAAAAGTAGTCATATAATATGATTTTTGGGGGGTGTGGCTTCTTTAACTCAGCTTTACTACTTTGAGAGTCATCCATGTTGTTGCACATATCAATAGTGCATTTTAAAAAATAATGGCAGTGTAGTTCTCCATTGTATTGTTGTACAATCTTTGTTTATTCACTTTTTGACAGACGTTTGTTTGGGTCATTTCTAGTTTGGGGCCATGAAAAATAAATGTAAATGTAAATAAATTGTACTTATACGAACATTCATGTGCAGTTCTTTATAAGAACACAAGGCGTGGAATGACTATTTAGCTAGCTTTTTAAGAAAATGACAAATTATTTTCTCAAATGGTTGTACCATTTCACAGTCCCACAAGGAGAATATGAAAGTTCCAATTATCTATATCCTTGACATAGCATGGTCAGTCTTTCAATTTCACATCCCAAAAGATGTGCAGTAATATCTCATTGTGATTTTAATTTGCATTTCTCTAATGACTAATGATGTTGAACATCTTTTATGTGTTTATTTGTGAACTTGTATATCTATTTTGATGAAGTGTCTGTTCAAATCTTTAGTCCAATTTTTAATTGAGTTGTTTGTTATCTTACTATAGATTTTGAGAGTTCTTTTAAGTCCGGGATTTATGCTCTTTATCAGATAGATGCCTTATCTGTGTCTTGTTTTTTCAATCCCTTAGCACTGTCTGCTGAAGACTCAAAGTTTTAATTTTGATAAAATCCACTTTGTCGATATTTTCTTTTATGGATTATGCTTTTGATTTCAAACCTAAGAAATCTTTGCCTGACACAAGGAAACAAAGGTTTTCTCTTCTGTTTTCTGTTTTCTTCTTGAAGTTTTGTAGTTTTGAGTTTTATATTTTGGTCTGTGATCCAAAAATCAACTTAAATTTTTGTATATTGCTTACTAGTAATTTTTTAATGTGTAGTATGAAGTGTGAATCAAAGTTGTTTTTTTTTTTTAATATGGCTATCTGTTAGTTCCAGCATCACTTGTTTAATACTTTCTCTGCAGAAATGCATCTGATCCTGTGTTGTAAATCAACTGTCTATATATGAGTTGATCTATTTCTGTACTCTTTATTCTATTCCATTGATCCGTTTGTCTACCTTTATTTCAATATCATACTGTCTTGATTACTTCAGGTTTATAACTCTTACAATCTGTAGTCTCAGTCCTCCAAGTTTATCCTTTTCAAAGTTACTTTGGAATTTTAAATCATTTGTATTTCCATATGTATTTTAGAATGAGTTTTCACTTTTGACAAAAATGCCTGCTATAATTTGATTTGGAATTGTGTTTCATCCATAGACCCATAGGAGGAGAATTGACATCCTAACAATATCAAGTTTTCCATCTCATAAACATAGTATATGGATACATTTATTTAGATCTTCTTTAATTTCTTTAAATAATGTTTTATAGTTTTTAATGTATAGATCAAAAACTATACATACATATCTTTTTTGCATATTTACTAAGTGGCTCATATTTTTGTGTTATTCTAAATGGCTTTGATTTTTTATTTTGATTAACAAAAATTCACTGCTAATACATAACACTATTGATGTTACATGTTATAATCTTGCTGAACTCACTTCTTAAATAGTTTTTATTCCCCCCTTTGGTAGATATCACTAGATTTTCTAGGGCTTCGATGATAGCTCAGTTGGTAAAGAATCCACCAGTAATGCAGGAGACCCTGGTTCAATTCCGGAGGGTTGGGAAGATCTGCTGGAGAAGGGACAGGNATATAAGAAACGAATCGCCAGTCTAGGTTCAATGTAGGATACAGGATGCTTGGGGCTGGTGCACTGGGATGACCCAGAGGGATGGGGAACACGTGTACACCCGTGGCAGATTCATGTTGATGTATGGCAAAATCAATACAATATTGTAAAGTAAAAATAAATAAATAAAAAGAAAATTGTAAGAGAATGGTTTTCCATTCATTTTAAACACTCTTTCCACGAATCCCTCAGTTGATTCCTCAGCTTCTCCTACTTCACAAAAACCTCTGTAGTTCCTCTCTCTCTAGTGTTTGTAACACTTGAAAATACATACTACCCCCCATCCCCACCGTGCTGTCTTGCTCACCATTTGGAACACTCCATGAAGACAGATCTCATCTGTCTTGTTCGAAATGTATGTCCAACTCCAAGAACAGTGTCCGGTATATTTTACATCCTGAAAACTTTTGCTGGAAGAATACATAAGCTTTATATTGAGTGATAAAAATCTACTCAAGATAATTTAACCAAAAAGAAGAATCATGAAATAAGCAGCTTAGATTTACTGAAAAAAAAATGATTGATGATGAAAATGTACTCCAGTGACTTGACAGAAGGGAGAATACTTGAATGACAAGTTACCAGACCCTTAAATGATAAAACAGGCATAGGAATGTTTTCCTCATCAAGTCCATTACCATCTTTTCGATAGTCCACTTCTTTCCTTCTTACTTAGTGCCAAGTTAGTGAGAGGGTGAGGACCCCAAGAGCCGAGGGGTACGCCAGAGCTTGGGGATGAAGAGAAATAGCAGTTGCCGGAAGCATCAAGGTGGATCATATTCATAAACAGGATCTCAGTTGGAGATCTGATCAGAGGAGCCGCAGACCACGTTTTGGTCACCTATTTGAGGAGTACTGGGAGATGCTCTGACAATGTCTAAAGTAAATACTGCCCTTTGACCTATAGCAGTTCAGGCATTATCTATGATTTCTGCCTTAAAATGGACGCTTTATATCTTCAAGGCTACATCAAGAACTTGAACTTGATCAGTATAGTTATTCTTTTGGGTGGGAAAATCCAGATTTTTCAGGGACAAAGTCCAAGGACTACTGTTTTGGAAAAGTTTTCCTAAGTGTTCTGAAATACTCTCTTGATTAGGAGATGAGAATTCATCTCAGCTTGGCAGCAAAGAAGAGCCTACACATGATTGCTACCTACATAGTTATCCTGAGAAACATGTTTCCTGCCTTCTTTGTTCCATCTAAGGTATGTAGAATCAAAATTCAAGATTAGTTGTCTTTGTGTCTGAATTATCAGATTTTAACAGTTTGTACTGCAGCTTCCCTTGGACTGTGAGCTAAGACCCACAGTCAGGAGGAGGTGACACCTGAAAGCTGGCACACCTGGCACAGTCCTGGTTCTGCCACTGACTTGCAATATATCCATGAAACTTCATGTGTAAGATGAACAGAAAGGTAACAAAAATCATAGGCATAACTCTGTGAACAATAAATCAGGAAAGGACTAAAAGTACCATGATTCTGGCATTTAGTGAATGTTCAATAAGTATTCTTTCCTTCCCCTACCTCTCAGAAAAGGTCTTAGTTTGCTGACAAAGCCCTCTTGTGTATCTAAACATTGAAAATTATGCATAAGTACTCTCTCAATATTTCCCAGTCCAACATACCATGCTTTCTCTTTCCTGAACGAGAAAAACATTTCTCAGTTAAATAATAATGTCCTTTATTGTTGCTTGCATTCTATCTGACATTTAGCCTGGTATTCATATTTTTTACTTGTACATTACAAGTTAAGGGACAAAAAAATACTATCTGAATAGGCCTGAATGTATGTACAATGATAGGTTTTCTGCTCACATAGCTTCTTAAAACAACTTTAAAATATTTAAATAGAAACGAAGAAATCACAACCTTCAATTCAAACATATCACAACTAAATGTGGTTCTTGGGTGAAGAGTGGCTCCTCACTGGTGAATTTTAATTAAAAAGTTAGAAAACACAGGGCAATGCTATTATTGTAATGAAAATCATGCTCATGCTCAATTGCCAAGTCTGTCTGACTCTTGCAACCCCATGACTGTAGCCCGCCAGGCTCCTCTGTCCATGGGATTTCCCAGGCAAGAATCCTGGAGTAGGTTACCATTTCCTTCTCCAGAGAATCTTCCCGACAACCCAGGGATTGAACCTGTGTCTCCTGCATTAGCAGGCCGGGTTCTTTACCACTGAGCCACCAGGGAACCTGTATTTAAAATATCTACAGTTTATCTTGTGCTTATTATGTGCCAGGCATTAGGCTGAGTGGTTTACATTTATTATCTGATTTGATCCTTACAATAATGCCAAAAGTTGGAGGTGGTTATCAGGATTTTATAGGTAAGGAAACATTAGATGTCAAGGGCATAGACCTAAAATCCTGGGATATGTGTTTAGAATTTTCCAGAGAGGTGTTGGTGGCCCACTCACTGTAATCACATGAGTAGCCAGCCTGATATGGCTTTGGTGAGGCTGAGGGGAGGGAGATAAAAAGATTTATCGGGCATGAGAAAAGTTTTTCGTCCTCTGACAAATGACAAACCCCAATTACTAAAACATACATCTAAGGAAGCCACTGATTTTTCTTCAGTGATCAGTGTTTAGCAACCAACATGTTACAAACCTCATTTCCACATTCTGAGTTTTCAGCTTGGCATCTTCAAAATTCCCTGTCAGATCTATTTTCAAGGTTCACATGGCAACACTGCTTGTAAACAACTCAGCCCTTACTAACGAAAGTGTAAATGTAAACCAGGCTGCAACCTAACTGAAGACAGTAAGCAAATGCTGAGAAAGGGGAAGAAGATGTACTTCCCACTTCACCTGTTTGCGATTTTGATCTTCACACACCAAGTGAATGCATTAAAAAGCAATACTTTTTGAACAAGAATGTGCACAGCAAATGTTTTTAACAGACCTGGCCAGATGAGATGAAATGATCGCTCTTTTTTTTTTTTTCCTGACTGAGAGTAGTCCTATGACGGCTGCACCGGTTAATAGCCGAACGATTATTGTCATAAGTAAAACGAAATGAAGCTTACTATAACATTTCTGAAACTCCTTTACAACTGCTCTGTTTTGAGATCTTAGGTATGATTGTGACAGAATTTAGTTTCTGATATTTTCATGCTTAGCAGTAAAGAAATTAATGAAAATTGTAGTTGAGAATCTATCGCTGTAATGGTTTCNTCATAAGTAAAACGAAATGAAGCTTACTATAACATTTCTGAAACTCCTTTACAACTGCTCTGTTTTGAGATCTTAGGTATGATTGTGACAGAATTTAGTTTCTGATATTTTCATGCTTAGCAGTAAAGAAATTAATGAAAATTGTAGTTGAGAATCTATCGCTGTAATGGTTTCTCACATGGATCCTCTCTGAAGTGGTACAGCTTAGGGAGGATTTTCACAAGGAAACATGGACAGTCGCTCTGGTTTGGACCTCTAATGTTCAAAGTAATTTAACAGCAGCCATTTTTCTGGAAAATCTTCTGAGTTTCCTTTAAATCTAAATCCAGTTACTGATGTAGGCTCTAATAACTAGTTACATGAGATTTGATTTTTTTTTTTTTCCCCCTGGCACCTGGGCAACTGCTCGAAGCAGCAAATTCATGTCTCTTATAAGCAATTTTTAGATTTTTTATTTTTTGACTACAAAAGAAGCTCTCAAGATAAAATGACAATTGCAAATGAAATATCAAGATGCAAATCAGTCCTTTCATTAAAGACTTGGCAGCTCCAGGCACAAAGGAGGTGCAGGCAGGGAAAGGGTATGGTGAACAGAGACACTGAACATTAGACCCAACAACTAATAATGGAGCCAGGACAATAAGAAATGAAAGAAATGGATGTACTGGTGGCCAAGGAGCCGCATAAAGGAGATTTTAATGGGAAAGAAGGTTCAGGGTTTTTTTCATTTTTGGAGCATTAGCCTTGGTAATTAATGCATTTTAAAGGGTAGGTGTTCTGTCACAGGTCATTAGAATATGGGAAAAGAAATAATACTGACCAATCTTAGATCTGAAAACCTCCAACCCCTGCTCTTATTTCCAAAGAGTAAATAATAGTTAAGAACAATGAATAATTGAGTGTTGCCTACTCCAGAGAAAAACAATGAATTGAGTAAGCTGGGGAAGTGTGGCAAGGCTAAGTCTAAACTCTCTGCAGGGAGCAAGGGAGGATTATGATAGGGATCTATTTAGAGAATACTTTCTTTCCTTTTTTTTTTCATGTAATTATGCTGAGCAAAGCAGTTCAGAGAAGTTTATTAAAAATGGCCAAGAAACAAGGAAAAATATTCAAAGTGATTAGAAAACAGAGAAATAAAAATTTTAAATGAGGCTATATTTTATTTTCCTAGCAAAAAGATGACAAAGAGTGGTGATACCATTATTTGGAGAAGGTGTGGCACACTTGGCATGCGCATATGCTGCTGGCAGGAGAGTAAATTACTACCACTTTTCTAGAGGGGCACTTGCAGAAATGTGTATAAAAACTGACATATTCTTTCAAAAGCTTCACAAACATACGTTCATCATAAGATCATCTGTAACAGCAAACACTCAAGCCAAAAATCAAATGCTATGAATAGAAGTTTTTAAATAAACCAATGAATCTCACTGCCATGGAATAACAGCTTTTAAAGTGATACTGAACTATATTCATCGGTAAGGAAGGACTTAAAATGTATACCTAAGTGAAAAGAGCAGATAATAAAAGATCATATGCTATACTTACTACATCTAGACATATATATACATATATACATATTAACAAAACCCTACAGCTACATATATATATATATACACTTATAAATACATATTAATAAGTATATGAACTATAAATAGTGCCTAATATAAATAACATATGGGGCTTTCAAGCAGTAAAGAATCTGCCTGCCAATGCACGACACGTAAGCGACACAGGTTCAATTCCTGGGTAAGGAAGAGCCCCTGGAGAAGGAAACGGCAACCTGCTCCAGTATTTCTTGCCTGGAGAATCCCACAGACAGAAGAGCCTGGCAAGCTATAGTTTATGGCATTGCAAAGAGTCAGACATGACTGAGCAACTAAGCACATAAATATTTATATATAACGCAATTTATATATACTACATATATGCATATACATACACACACACGTGTGTGTGTGTATATATATATATCTCATATAATAGTTGGTTTTTCTGTGTTTAAGAGAAACATTGACCTTTGTTAAATAACTAAATACCTGTTACTACCCACCTTAGAACTTACAGTAATATTTTCCATATGGATAGCTATGGACTATGCAGTTTTGAAGTCTATAGTTTTGAAGATCTGCTTTTAACTCTTCTTATTTGGTATTTATATTTGAAACTAATATGCTTTCCTCCTTGACTTCTTAATACATACAATTCTCTAAATTAGGTAAACATAGGTCAATTCACTTTCTTTTTGGTGAAGCATAAAAGATGACACTAAATTTTTTTGGTGTCTAAATTTTATTTTTACTGATTTACAAATTCATATTTATAAAAGAAAAACACTTAAATAGCTAGGCACAACGAAATGTTAATGCAGTTACCTCTGAATTGTGAAATTCTGTATGAACTCATATATTATGTATTAATTGTTTTTTTACTTTGATGTTTAAATTTGTTTTGGTCTCCTAGTCTATGTTCCTTAATAAAAAAAAAGAAAGGAAAACCAGGATAACCCAAGCAAAATGCCTCTTAACATTAGATGTGTGCTTTTTCCTCAGCTGCCACAGTACCACAGTACCATGATGAATCTGGAAGATTCCTGTTTTTCCCCTGAGAGTCCCTATTCTTCTCGCCATTCACAGATGTCTTTTATTCCCTGAACAAATATCTTATTTCTGTTTGTTTTTCCTTATGCTGGTTCCTTTCATCAATGGTATTTATCAACTCAGAAAGAAGTTGACTTTTAAGATGATAAAACAAAAAGGTGATGATATTAGGGGACAAAAAGAGAAATAAGTTAGTTCCTATCTTTTCTTTTTTGTTTCTTTGGGTATTTTCTCCATCCCCCTTTTTTTAATTGACTTCCAAAACTCCAACTGGCATTTGAAGTACAAATACATGCTACATTTTATCCAGACAATATGAGAAGGTGAGAAATGTATATTTACTAGTTACAATATTTGGCTAAGTAAATGGTACATGGTCTGAATAATCTGACCTTGTTAATAATGAGTATTATTGACATGAATATATAAATAGATAGTCTGGTGGATGAATGCATGGCTAGATAGAAAAACACTATGACAAATATAAAACAGACATCAGACTGAGCAGGTCCAAAAAATTCAGTATATTAACCAATTCTGCCAATATATCAATTAGACTCTTCCCTTGGTATCTAGGTAGATGAAGCAATATATTCCCACAGGGAAGAGAGAAAAATAATTGTCATCTGAGAGAAATACAAAAGCACCATGAGGCAAACACCACAGTTGCAGGCAACATTCCCCAGTGGATGCTAAAATCAATGTACAAATGTTTGAGGGCAAATAGATTGCTAGTTAATTTAAAAGATCTTCTCTAAGGTATTTATCAATTAGAAAGGGAAAATTAGTCACTGGACAATGGAGAAATATAGTAGATGTTATATTCACCAAGTGGTCAAAGTTCCTATCACCAATAATAATAGACATAGGCAGCATGTATATGCTCTGATATAGTGCCCTGAGAAGGGTGTGACACTTCCCCTCTGGTATTCTTCTCCAAAGTGAATAACCTCAATTAAATCATGAAGAAACTTCTGAAAAACTTAAGAGGCACTGTACAAAGTTAGCAGCCAGGTCTCAGTAAGAGTGTCAAGATATGAAGAACTATCACAAATCGGAGTCAACTAAAGAGACACAGAAACTACATGCAATGTGAGATCCTGGACTGACTCCTAGAACAGAAAAATAACATGAGGGGAAGGAAAAAACTGGTGAGTTCTAATAAGGTCTGAAGTTTACTTAATAGTACTTTACCAACATTAATTTCCTAGATTTAGGGAAAGCTAAGTTAAGGATACAATTCATGAGCTTTCTGTATACTGTTTTTGGAACTTTTCAGTAAGTATTAAATTACTTGAACATTTAAAGAATTTAAATGGGGAAAATTGTTATGCCTTCTTTCCAGGTATAATTCTTGTTCTATAGATATCAAAGAAATACTGAAATCCTCGCATGCAGTTTTCTGTTTTATATAAGGATAGACTTACACTGAATCTTAACAGCACAGCTAAAAGAGACTTTACAAGTTTCAGTGTTAAATTAATAGTATCTCCAACTGATTTAATGGTGCTCTCCAATAAGGAAATGAATTTTCTTCTCTCTGCAGAGTATCAGAGGGGAACAGAGATTGTTTTAATACAAACATTTAAAAAATAAACCCATTGAATAAGTGTTGAAAGGGTTCATCTATTCATTTTCTTTGACTATCAGTCACAGTGTAAGTGGCCAACACCTAAAGAAGTGCTGGCACATTAATTTGTGTTGACTAGTGAATAAGGAACATGACGCAACTATGCGCTCTATCTCCTTATGTTGAAGAGGTAAAAATGACTTTTCTCATAAAGAACTAACACTTCTTCCAATGTATGTTCATTACACCATGGGATCATCTCTTATGAGGAACAATGTATTCTTCTAATAAAGATGATGACAGTAATACATGGGTTACACAATGGGGTCTTTGTAGAGAGTGAAAACACCGAAACAGACATACACCACTCATTTTTGACTATAAAATTGTGGCTAATGACCATCTTTTTCACTCAATAAATATTGTTGAATTATGGCTGATGAAATAAATGTATTCCATTATCTACCATTAAGATGTCCAGGCAAAACCCCCAGCCATTTCTCTCTGCATCTTCTTCTAAGGTGGCTCTAAGGTCTGCAATTTGAATAATAATTCAGTTTTGTCGTATTTGACCTACCAAGAGATAGACGTATAAAACATCGAAGTGAATCCATGAGAGCATACCAGATACTCCTCACCAGAAGGAAGAGATTCCTGTGGTGGAACTGAGTTAATCAGGCCTAGGATACACAAATATATTTTTCAAATTAGCTTTTATTTGGTAATGCTGTGTGAGTAACAACAGATAGAACCTCATTATCAAGTAGCTTATAATTTAGCATGGAGGACAAAAATAATATTTCTAAAGTAATTACAGTGTATGTAAGCTTCAGGCCATAAAGACAGGTCAGTGTATCAGCAAAGATTTGCCTATTGAATCATTGATGTATTGCTTGGTATAAGGGATATAAAGATGAAATGCATACTTACTCTACTCTCAAGGAATTCATGAGTCTAAGGGATGAGTTAAGAAATTTTTTAAGAAAGCAATATAGGTGGTAAAGAGTTAAAACAAAGTGACACTTAAAGACTCTGGAGAGGAGATGATAATTGACCTGAGACTTATTGGATGACAGGGAATTTTTAAAGAAAGAACGTAAGTTGGGAGAAAGGGCCTCTTACTCATAGAGAATGGCAAGTATTAAGTCAGAAAAGCATGACAAAAGGAAAGGTGTGAGGTGTCATAAAATGTGTGAATAACTGTAACATATGGTACAGAGGGAGAGAGGTCAGAGGTTATGGCTGGGAAGGCAGATCAGGGCCAATGAGGGAAGCAACTTTATGACATATTGGGGAACTCAGGTCTTATAAAATAGATAATAAGCAATCGCTGCATATGAAGTGAAATTGAGTGCTATGATTTTGGCTACTGCAAAGATAAAATATGGAAAAGAGGCAGTAGAAGAAAAGAAGACAAGTCAGAAAATACTTATATGTTACTAACAGCAGAACCCTTCGGGTAAAGAAAGAGGACTTCAACAGTGGCTAGAAGGTTTCTGGCTAAGGCTACTGAGTGGATGATGCTGGGATGAGAAATGCAGAGAGGAAGCTCATAAGGTTTTCTTGGATATGGTGAGCTGGAGAAGGCTGAAAAGCATCTCTGTAGACATATTCAATGAGTGGTCAGAGAAATGTGGGCAACAGAAAGACAGAAAAAATTAGAAAAGCATGGCATACAATGGTCTAAAGCTCCACAGTCCAACATGGTAGCCACTAAGCCCAGTTGGCAAAGTGAAACATGGCTAATCAGAATGAAATGTGCTAGCTGCTATATATAAAATGGATAACCAAAAAGGACCTCCTCTATAGCACATGGGATGCTTCTCAATGTCATGTGGCGACCTGAATGGGAGGGGGGTTGGGGGAAGAATGGATACATGTATACGTATGGCTGAGTCTCTTCCCTGTTCACCTGAAATTATAACAACATTGGTTCATCAGCTATGCTGAGTGCTAAGCCACTTCACTCAGTTCTACTCTTTGCAACTCTCTGGACTGTAGCCCACCAGGCTCCTCTATCCACGGGATTCTCCAGGCAAGAATATTGCAGTGACATGCCATGCCCTCCTCCATGGGATCTTCCTGACTCGGGGATCAAACCCACGTCTTCTATGTCTCTTGCATTGGTAGGCAGATTCTTTACTACTAGCACCACCTGGGAAGCCTGTTATTTGGCCATATCCCAGTACAAAATAAAAAGTTCAGAAGAAAAAAAAAAGAGTGAAATATGCCATTAAGTGTAAAAATGCACCTGATTCCAAAGATTTTGTTGGAAAAAGTTAAATATCTTAACAATAATTTGTATGCAGATTATAAGTTGAAATAATATTTTGAATACACTGGGTTAAATTATTATCAAAATTCTTTTCACCTATTCACATTTAACTTTTTAATACAGCTGTTAGAAAGTTAACATCATATAGGTAATTACATATATAGCTTGCATTATATTCCTGTAGGCTGGTGCTGGTCTAAAGGCTCTAGTCATAGCAGTGTGAAAGAGTTTCAAGATGTAAAGAGGGAAGCAAGAGTAGTCAGGCATGCATTTGGAGATAAAGGCTGTCCAGAGACTGAGATAAGGAGCAGAAAAAAACAGAAGCACTAAAGATGCAATCATTATTATTATTATTATTATTTTGACAGTGCATTGATGAGGAAAATAGCATGACTGGAGCACACATACAAAAAGGTGAACACGTATAAAGAAGTGAATTTGATTATGGAAAATAACAAATGATTGTGGCTAAACATGTAGGCAGTATAAAACAGAGAACACCTGGACAGTGTCATATCACGATGAGCACATTGCTATAGGAAAAACATATGTTACTGGTACACATGATGAGGAAGGGACTGAATGAGACAATAAGACAGTGGGAGCAATGGCTGGTGTCTAGCATGAAATCATACATTTTTAGATGAGGGTGAGATAAGGGGAAGAGGAAAAGGAAAACTCAAGAAAGATGGCAAAAAAAAAAAAAAAAGATGCCTAAGCAAGAATGAATGTGGTCAACTACAACTGCAGTTTAAACCTTAGCCCTTCATTGGGGTGGACAGGTCAACATCACACTCAAAGCTGAGACATCGGTAACTTGAGGCCACACCATTTTCCTAACATAGCAAGCACCTTGACGTGCTTTATTGGATCAAAACTGCTGAAGATGGTGAACTGGAAAATCCTCACAAGAGCTTCAGGAAATGGCAAGGTCGCTGAAGACAGCTCCATAATTAAGACCCATCGCCAGGAACTGTTTCCTGTATCTTTCAGCTGCTGCAGACATTTGGTTTGCCTCGTGGAGACACAGGATAAAACCCACCGAGAGAGATTTCCCATAGGCAGGGAAGAAATGTGAACAGCCTAGGGTATTTCTTGACTTCTGTTGCTAACTGCTGTGTGAGAGAAAAAGCTATATATAGATTTTTTTTCATTCCTGTTTCTGTTATTTTAATGAGACCCAAAGTTAGTTAAAAGATTCAAATGCTCAAATCCAAAAGATAACTTTTAATTTGCAGAAGAGATGGAAATACATCTTTTACTTCAAGGTAAATATCACTATGCTGATCTACAAGATGATCTGATTCTGGAACTGAACACATCAAAATATATGTTAACACACACACACACACACACACACACACACACACCCCAACCCTCCTTCAGAGTTGTATTCAATGTCTTTCATGATCCCATGTTGGCTCTAAAGTAGATTGTATTCAGCAATCAAGAGGTGAAAACGCTTGACAAAAAAAAGGGTATTAAATGACGGCTGTTTCTCTGAGAGAGCAATTACATTAATAACTTCCCTGGATCCTTAAAAAAAAAANCAGGCATGGCTTGGTTTCATCGAGTCAGACAAGGCTGTGGTCCTAGTGTGATTAGATTGACTAGTTTTCTGTGAATATGGTTTCAGTGTGTCTGCCCTCTGATGCCCTCTTGCAACACCTACCATCTTACTTGGGTTTCTCTTACCTTGGGTGTAGGGTATCTCTTCACTGCTGATCCAGCAAAGCACATCCGCTGTCCCTTACATTGGACTTGGGGTATCTCCTTCCACCACCCTTCCTGATCTTCAACATGGGGTAGCTCCTCTAGGCCCTCCTGTGCCTGCGCAGCCATCACTCCTCAGGTTGATCCTCCCGGCTGCCAGCCCTGGCCTAGGGCGTGGGTGGCTCCTTCCAGCTGCCACCCCTGGCCTAGGGCTCAGGGTGGCTCCTCAGGGTCACTGCCCCTGGCCTCAGCTGCGAGGTGTCTCCTCCAGGTCTACTGGCCTCCAATGCACACAGGCAACTAAATCTGCAACTCTTTGAATGGAAGATAATGCATTATGCATTCTTCTCACTGCCTGGACCAACTATTAAGTCACTGAATAAAGAAAAACGTGTGTAGATGATGCAACAAGAGTCAAGCTCTTTGGGTGAGTTCTTCCCAGGCTGTGCTGACAGGAAATCTAGATCAGGTAAGAGGAGGACAATGAAGTCTTTAATGTTGATCTTTGGTTGAAATTCCAAATCAAAGCACCATGACACTGTTTGGAATTTTATCTCCTCAAGTATGCAGTGTTTTGTACAGAGTTTCAGCCAAGAAGTTAGGCAATAAATCTTCAGGAATCCTATGCTCACCTATAGCCATAAACCCATGGTAGGGACACTTCACGAATTTTTTAAGAAAAAGCACAATAGTGGAACTAGAATTAAGATCTTCAACTTCTGCAGGTTACAGGTGTCCCTTGGTATCCTGGGGGCTTGGTTCCAGGAACCACCCTTGGATACCAAAATCCCCAGTGCTCTAGAGCTCTATGGAAAATGGGGTAGTGTTGGCATATAACCTTCTCACATTCTTCCTTAGAATTTAAATCATCTCTAGATTAGTACTTATGATACCTAATACAATGTAAATGTTATGCAAATGGTTATAAATACAAATGTAAATGTTATGTAAATAGTTGCCTGGCACACCACAAATACAAATTTTGCCTTTTGGAACTTTCTAGAATTTTTTTTTTCCGATTATTTTCCGACCTTGGGTTGCTTGAATCCACAGATGTGAAATCCACAGATATGTTCAGGTATCTCTTTCCTTCTGATTTTACCTCAGTTCCTCCATAGATTATGAGGCAGGGCAACATCTGCAAAGTAGTTGTGTGATCTTAGTTCTCGGTTTTCTCATAGATAATTTATAGAAAATACCATCTCTCCTCACAGGACTGTTTCCAGGATTAAGTGAGATCAAAGTGTCCAGTACATAGTAGATTCTCCATAACAATATTAATAATAATTACCATTATGGCTCAGCTGGTAAAGAATCTGCCTTCAATGTGGGAGACCCGGGTTCGATCCCCAGGTCAGGAAGATCTCCTGGAGAAGGAAATGGTAACCCACTCCAGTACTCTTGCCTGGAGAATTCCATAGATAGAGGAGCAGGACAGGCTGCAGTCCATGGAATCGCAAAGAGTCAGACACGGCTGTGTGACTAACTTTCACTTTCACTATACAAAGGGTGCATAAGTTGAGGTTAAATTTTTTAAACTAGGAAAAAAAAGAAAAAATTCATGAACTATACTTGTATATATTTAGACCATTATTTTGCTCCAAGGCAATTCCTTCAGAACTTTACCACCTATTTCAAAGTAGTCTACATGTTGGCAGATCATGGGAACAAATGAGAAATGTAGTAATGTTGTATGTACTGTACTACATACAAAAATAGAGACATACCTAGTTTACCAAATGCAGACTCTGGTTTAAATACAACCTAGATGATAAATTTAACAGCCTTTCCACGTCAGCCTCCATCACCTCTGCTCCACCTTACACTCCACTGTGACTGGCAGCTTTTATCTCATCTTCCAGTTCATATTTATGATGGAGTGCATGGTTTCTAAACGTAAGCTGAGCTCACAGCCCTTCCATGTCCAGGTCAGTGTTGGGCATATGGTTTTGTCAGTACAGAGCAAACGCTTGCCATGTGAAAAAGACCCACTTCATTAATCTTTTTCACTTGCCACAGACCTAAAAGGACATGTTCATGAGGGCGTCTCTCACACTAGACACATACCAGAATCTCAGAAGTTTGTAGCAAGGAGGCAGAAAATGAATATAAAGATGAACCATGTCCTATTTGCCTGTACAAGGATTTATAGTCAAGGGTTCTTCTGAGAATCATGATCTCATATCACCCTTAAGAATAATGTCCTTTTAATTTTTAAAATGTGTACCATAAAGTAAATGTCAGTCTGTAGTACTGCTGAGGAACAACCTGAGTGCTATGCTTGAAAGATTAAATTAGGGGGATTTAGGCAGACAGATGTGTGTTTTAATTTTGATCACATCCATATGATGGAAAACCAACAAATGACAGAAAATAAAAACTTGTCCATGGTATAAACAATTTTTAAAAAGTACAGCAGACTCAATTATTTGATTTCAGCTTCTGTCTGAAATAGATATAATCTGATGGAGAGGAGTGAACACTGAGCATCATTTTTTTCCCCATAAACTCTCTTTCTATAGTTATAAGAGAAAAAATGTAAAATTTGACTTCAGTTTTATGTCAATGATCACTATGGTCTTTTTACATTGTCCATGAAGAGCCCAACCCAATATTTCGAGGCCATTGTCAATGCTGTTATGTAGGCACACTTGAGTCATTTGTCTAAAGATTCCTCTGAGAAGTAATTATGAAACTATCTCAGAAGATTAGTTTTAAAGAGTTCAAGGAGATTTTCTTGGTTTGTCTAATTAAGATGAGCCTACTCAAACCTTCATTTATTTCAGAGATTACAGGTAAAGGACAATGATTTAACAGATAAGGATGAGTAAAGTTTAAGATTTATTGTCTTCTATATGACAGAAATTACACCAAATGTAATAAACATTATTTTCTTTTAAACCCAAGATGGCACATTCCCATTTGGCACATGAGAAATCTCAGGCCTAGAAAGAATGGTAATTTACTCAAAAGCATACAATAACTACGTGGCAAGGGCTTGGATTTGAAAAAGTCTTTTCAGCTATGTAGAAAACACACCAAGGAGAAAAGACTGCAGATAGGGCAGTATTTAAATATTGGTAAATCGTCATTTTGATGTCTCACCTTTTTATAAAATATGTCTTGAAATATATGAGCTTAATGTCAAGTTGCTTACCTCTCAACTATTTTGAGAAAAAAAAATAGCCAAGTCAAATTTTCATACATTTCAGCAGGCAGCGAACATGGAAAATGCATCAGAACTTCTCTCCTCATCATACTATTTCTAATTAAACTGGTAAACAAAATATGCTTCAATCCAACAAGTGTGTCATACATAGATCCCTTTTATGTAATTCTTATAAATCATCTTCAAGAAGATGGTTTTAAATGGTGAAGCCTAATTAGTATAATTGCTATTTTACAAGTCACAGTTAGTCTTTGTCTTTTACTTGGAAGGAAATGAAAGACATTCTGGAGATGAAGAGGGAGATAAAAACCAAAACCATTAGAATTGCTTTCTTTTCCTATCTTACTTCCTTTACCTATCTGTTCCTCTAATAGCAAACAGCTGGACTTAAATGACTATTCCATTCGGAGTAACAGTCACCACCTTTCTTGCTTTACATTCTGAAGTTTGGCCATTTACCTTTCTCATTTACGCATTTGTGATGCTCGAGAACTTAGGAAAAATCGTTTTAGTAATTGAGCTGAGAAAATTCATAACACTTTTTGTTAGACCTAGGATTAAGCAGGAATTGATAGAGAAAACTATAAAGAAAAATTCTGAGAGTACCCATCAATTTAATCACCCTGATTCTCTTAAATGTACAACCCATCATGAATTTTGTTTTTTTAGGTTCCCTGACACTTAATGGTCTTCAGTTCCTAGCAAAAGCATAACAATATAAGGGCTAATTATAGGAGATTCCATTTACCCAAATGACATTATACATTTGCAGTTAACTAACTCCTTTAATCTAAATGTGCAATAACAAGGAATTAATTAATAATAGCAGCTAACATTTATTCACTGTTCCTTATGTGTAGGGCTCTATTCTCAGTGCTTAACATAATTGGTTATCTCACTAATATTCACAACAATCACACTAATCTTCACCACAATTATAGATTCTATAATTATCCCCATTATACAGATGAGGAAATGGAAGCATAGGGAATTTAAGTTACTAACTTAGGTCAGACATCTAGTATACAGATGAGGAAATGGAAGCATAGGGAATTTAAGTTACTAACTTAGGTCAGATATCTATTTAGAGATGAAATTAAGACTCAAATGCAGGAAATTTGGCTCAAGTGCTTGTGTTCTGAAATATTAATACGACAATATACTGCTACCAAAGTAGCATATGCTCATACATAAGGCATTATGCCAAAAAAAATCCACCTGTTGTTGAAATTGCAGATATATATATTGGTATTGAGTTTAAGAGCCACATATGTCCTATAAATTGTTTTATAGAGGGGATATATATATAAATTAAATTTTTTAGGAATGATAATGTTAGCAATGTCTCTAGTTGGTAGGATTATGACTGATCTCTATTTTTATTTGTATATACATACGGTTATTAATTTTTTATTGTATTCTCTATTTCTCTTCATAATGGATATTTACTGTTTGAATAATTAAAACCCGTTTAAAAAGGAAAAAAATGTAGAAGCTGAATTCTTAGGAGAACCCTCTAATACCAGAGCCAGCTAGAAGATGAGTTACCACTAAACCTTAACTCTCTCTCCATTGGAAGTCTCACCTATCTACTTCAATAAAACTTTTCGTTTTGTACAGCACTTGAGTTTACAAAAAGTTTGCACACGTTATTTAGGTATTATCCATCAGACCCTTAGCTCATTTATTATTCATTTTGACAAAGGAGAAGAAGGTGAAGAACAAGTGCCAGCACAAAGGACAGTGCAGAGTGCAATGGCTTGGGAGGAGCAGACTGTGACCTACATGAGAAGGACTTTTGGGTAAGCTGTTCCTCTTGACTACCTTTGTGGCAACTCAACCCTTAAGAAGTATCCTGACTGCTGGTCCCAAATCCAGAGCTTCCATGTGGTGAGGAAAGATCAGAGCTTGCAGTGCTTCTTCAAAGCAGTATTGTTATGATGGTGACAACAAAATCACCAAGTTAGGAAAATTCTCCAATAAAATGTCTTCATAAGAAAAAAAATATTATCTTAATTTTACTGAATTCATTATAGTATATACTAAATTACAAAAACTAAGATGGAACAAAACCACCAAGACAAATTATAGCATTCTACATCATGACAGCTTTACCATTAATTAACATAATCTAGTAACCAAGGGAAGGGCAGCTCTTTCTTCTCTCCTTTACCAGATAATGCTATTTCTGGGAAAACAACCATTGGGGTATCACATTTTGTTTCACCATGTAGCTTTGGTATGACCCAAGGAAGTTATAACCCAGAAATCAGTGCCATGTTTCTTTACAGATATTTTCAGTGACTTTGCTATCATCAGGTCATCCCACGGGACACACCCATGGAAATCTACATGGTAGTGCCACACTAATCTGTTCACCCACTGGTCACCAATGAAGGAGACTGTTTACAATAGAAGGGTTGTATGATATTCTAACACAGTGGACCAAACTTTAAATACATAATAATTACCTGTGAAGCTTGTTGAAAAATGCAGATTCTCCAGGCCCTACTCTTGAAGAATTTGACTCAGCTAATGTGGAGAGAGATCCAGGAATTTACATTTTTAGTAAGTAATTCAGGTTATTTGTTTGCCCTTTATGATGGATATAAATGAAAAACAGGTGCTAGTATCACAACACTCAGCATATATTCTTGTTTGCCTTATAAATTCTCATCTAAGTATAAGTAGAGATGGTAAGAGTAAATCTTTCAGCTTTGCTTCATTAATAATTCAGCAAGACTGAATATTGTTTTGAATATATTTGATTGTAAACTTGGCAGGTCTTGTAAGCAAATTTCCTCCCATATTTCACATCATCAGAACAGCCTTAGTCATCAGCAGTATAGCAGACTGTACATTTACTCAAAGGCAATGAGGTGTGTGGTCATAGTTTAGATAAGAGTTTGTTCACACATTCCACTCAAATGCAACTAAAGAAAGAAAAATATGCATCCATTTTCAGAGAAAATGAATATATAGTAATTTTATATTTATAAATAATAGGTAAATAAGTAATATAAAGCTGTGTAGCAGAAGTTAAAAGTGAAATTTTCAAGCATTTTGGACTGTTTTGACAAAAGTGGTTAATATGGACAAGACCTAGAGTGATTCTCTCAAAATCAGTGGATTATTGACCATTTTTTTGTTTGTTTCTGGGTTTTAGTCCTTTGTCATGGGAGTATACGTGCCTTTACATTGAGCAGAATAGTCCAATTGGGAGGAATTCTCAGGTCAAATCAAGATGCGAATAAGTACTAGGCCTGTTTAGGACTCTAACAGAAGCTTTTATAGAGAGAATCCCTAGAGGTATTTCTTATTACTAAGGTAACATGATAACTCTTTCTGGAGGAAAAACATGATTTACACATAATGGTGTAAAACTTGTGCTAAAACAGTGTAATCAGTACATTTAAATGCACCCTTAGGCAGTTTATTTAAATGTACTATCCTGCATAGTCAATCAACCTTAATATCCTACCTGTATTTGCGTGTGATCAGACTAGCCAGATAATGATGTTGGGGTAAGGGACAGGTAGAGATGGAGTGGAGGGAAGTATTCCAGCATCAAAGAAGGTAGCAAAGACCAGTCAAAGCTCTTAGGCATAATAGTTCAGGGTCCCATCATTTGACTGGTCTTTTGTGGAACCAAAAAAATAGCTCCATCACCAAGAGTGGGCTTGAACTTATATAATTCAGAAGGGAAGAGTTATACTTCATCAGCACTCTGCCAAAGTCTCACTTTATTCACTCAATAAATACTGAATGAGTATCTATCTACTGTCAGACAATGCTGGTAATTCATAAGTGAACCAAACATGAAAACCTTGCTCTTATGAAACATATATCTTAATGGGAAGAGAAAAAAGTTGAGAAAATAAATACCAGACATATGCTACATCCAATGGTGATAAGGGCCAAGAAGAGATACAAAGCAAGAAAGGGGTGGAGAGTTCAATGGTGGAGGGATTGGAATGTCATTCTAAATAAATTGGTTAGGAAGAGTCTAAGAAGGTACTTCTTCTAAGAAGACTTGAAGAAGTGAGGCGGTGAACCATCTGGAAGCCACCTGGGAGAACATTCTAGGGAATGGGAATAGCAGGTGCAAAGAGACATGGAAATCATGAGAGACCTCAAGACCTGGGCATCTGAGTCAGGGGTGTGGCTTCACAGCACAGGCACCAACACCTATCTCAAGGTACCAGACTGTTGCGAAGGGTGCTTTCAGTAATTCCACAACTTCATCAGCTGCTTCAGGCTTCTGGAGAGCAAGACTGTGGTGAAGTTTGGTTTGTGTCAATATCTGGGAATTTTGTTAGGTGTACTTGTCTTCCTGTCTTTCCTTTTTCTCCAAGAAAGGACAATTTCTCCAGTGAATCTGATGAAGTAAATTAGAATCCTTAGTCTGCCTAGAAACAACAAGTGTGAGCACAGGACCAGCTCAGTTTTCAGAGTAGGAGTCATAAATTCTGCCATGAATAATTCTGATGATTTTATGAGACTTACTACTGGTTGCTGTATTCATTTTCTGTAGCTGCTGTAACAAATTACCACTTACTTGGTGGCTTAAAAACAGCACAAATTTATTATCCTATAGGTCAGATGTCTAACATGGGACTCTCCAGACTAAAACCAAATTAGAGGCTAAAATCAGCTGTTAGAGCTGCGTTCCTTTCTGTAGACTCTAGATATTCCTCTCCATTTCTCTTTTCCAGAGTTGTCTATAACCCTTGGTTCATGGCCCTTTACCTCCATCTTCACAGCTTAACAAAGACAAGTGGACCTTGCTTCTGAAGCCATATCTCCTTCTCTGACTGAGGCTCTCTCTTCTCTCTCTCTTTTGCTTTTAAGGATCCTTGTGATTACAATGGACTCACCCAGTAACCCAGAGTATCCTCTAAGTAACAACTTAATTATACCTGCAAAGTCTCTTACAATGCAAAATAACATATTTATAGATTCTGAGGTTTAAGGCAGGGATGTATATTTGGGGGCTATTATTCTGCCTACTATAGTTATACCTCTTTTTTTTTTTCATGTTTCAGAAGCTGATCAAGTTTTATAAGAAAAGTTTGTTATTAGTCACTGCAAAAAATGTCAAGGGACAGAAAGGTTTCTTACTTATATGGACAGTTATTTGAACAAAAATTGGTTTCTGAGATGATATTTCCTAAAAAGGCAGCATATGACTATAGCGTTTTAAAAGGAAAAAAATGAAGGAATTTATCCATTACCTCCTTGGATATTTTAATAATGTGTAAATTGGAGCAAATTAATTGACCACTGTGAATCTCAATTTCCTTAAAGTAGCCTTTCAGAGTTATGAGAATTAAAGAGGATAAACTATGTCCCATACAAATTAATATGGCATTGGCCTACATTGGCCACTTTTCTACCTTTTGTTCTTAATCACCATCAACATTTTTCTTTCACTTGCTTCCAAACTCTTCTAATCTATTCCCTGAATAAAAGCTTTAATATCTGAAACTATTTTCTATGTAAACTAGTCCCAAATATTGCATCTGACCTAAATAAACATTTCTGCTTTTCTCTCCTTCAGAGTTTGGGGGACTGTTGAACTCACTGTGGTAAGTTAAATCCATGCAAAGGCCAACTCAATGTGCTGTGGCATGAACCCTGAAGCTATTTTTAAGAGAACTGCCCTATGGTCACTGCCCCTCTTTTCTTTCCTCTCACAGCTGTTGCTGAAAGAGTCACCTAGCAGACTGGCAGCAGCAGCTGTCTGTGCAGAGAAAGGCTGCAGCCCAGAAGCCAAGCTCCTGCCTTCTGCTAAAGGCAGCCAGTGAGCTCAGATCAGGTGAGTAGTGACACTGAAGATCAGACTATCCCTGGGACAGCTGGACATATGCCTGGTGGCCTTCAGGGCCACTTGCTTATTCAGAGAAATCCTGGGTGGAAGAACGAGCACCAGCTACCTGCTGTTGCTTCTACTCTATTTCTGATGAGTCTCAAGTTCATCTATGTTGGTGTGAAGTCCTAGAAACCTCAATACTTGAGGTCTACTATAAACCCACTCCAGTACTCTTGCCTGGAGAATCCCAGGGACAGAGGAGCCTGGTGGGCTTCCGTCTACGGGGTCGCACAGAGTTGGACACAACTGATGGGACTTAGCAGCAGCAGTAGCAGCAGCATACCTAGTATCTGCCATGTTGGATGGTTTGGACAGCATGGGTCCCAAAGCCTCTGTTCCCTCTGGAGCAGACCTATGTCTAGACCCATGCTAGCACTGGGCATGATGGAAGTCTAGCTGCCACTGTTTACATTGATTTACCTCTCTCTGATCTCTGCTGCCATGCATGAATCATATAACCATTCAATGTTCAATCTGTGCTGCTCCTTTGGAAGTGGTATGCCTACAGATAAGACCAGAACCCTATTTGATCTGACTCCCAATTCACTTCTCTTTCTATGGCACATTTATTCTATGGCACATTTTATTCTCTCTCTCACCCACACTTGGAGTCCCTAATGCTTCTCCTTAGAACCTTGAGATAAGCTTGTTGCATGGAGAGAGCAGGTGAGTAGCTAGCTGTGTTGTTTCCAGAGTTTAATATAAAATATTCCTTTCTTGCAGATGAAAATACTGGAGTCAATAAAATGCAGTACCTCTCTGTGAGTGGTTCAGAGCCATGGCAAGGATGATCATGGACAACACTCCATTGAACATGCTGCGCCATGGACTGGGCTTGGTGACATTACGCACAACAGCTGTGTTGGCCTAACCAGCCTTTGGGAACTGAACAGAAGGCAGATGGGTGACAAAAGGAAAAGCTGGTGAGCAATCAGGGAAAGGCAAGTAAATACATTCCTCAAACCTCTCTGAAAAATGAATCCACAATTACATGATCCCAAGCACTCACCTATCACTAATAAAGTGAAACCTACAGGTACCATAATGAGAGCCTCAAAGGAAATCATCTCAAATGTCAAGTCTGTCTGTTTTATTAAAAAAAAATAACACTTAGCCATACAAATAGAAAAATAAGGATCGAAGGACATAAGCTTGTATATGATTCACTCGCAAGGACCACACTGAAGTTGGGTGTTTTCTTCTCCTTCTGGTCATCACTATGTCTCCCCGTAAATCCCCCTTTCCCAGGACTCAACAGTGGGAATTACACATCACAGGCACTTAACAAATGTTTTAACTTGACAGAATTCTTTTTATTCCCACCTAAAAAAAAAGACAAAACTCTCAATTTCCTTTTTCATGATTTTTTCAAGTGGCCCAAGTTCACTTGGCACTACAGACAATACAAAAGCAATCAGCCAAGAATGAAATGCCCTAAAGACTGGAAAAGCAGACATTAAAAGCACTTGCTGGGAAAGTCCTCAGCATGAGGAGCAGGCAAGCACTGCAACCAAGCCATGGAAGGCACAGACCGGGCAGAATACATCTGCTCCCTGAGATCTGATGAGCCTGTTGTTCTCCAAGTTTGCTCAGGTTAATCAGACTCTCCAAATTTTCTGAGGCTTTCTAACACCCAACTAATAGCTACATCAAGGATAAATTTATGCTAATCTGTTAATGTGTACACCCCACAGTCATTAGCAAAGGAGACAGGCTCCTCTATCCAGGTGCTAAGGGTTTCTTAAATAGAGATCTAATGGAAATGTCTTATAGTTCTCTACGCTAACTCTGTATTTTTTTCAGTGCTCACACATATGAGCCTGCAGTTTTTCATCAATATCTACAGAATCTTATTATAAGATGGCTTCTGGTAGACTGTGACATCTAACGGAGAAACAGCTTGTGGTAGAATGCAGGCTACTCAAGTACGTTTAATAGACTTCATCGAGGGTGGTTTGTCATCAGGGATAACAACATAAATATTTTGATTTATGTCAGACTCATTAATTATTCCCTTACAGTCTATATTTTGGAGAAGCTCCATAGAAGCTGAATTTACTTGTTATTTTCATCTTCATTGAAATGAAAGCCCTCCTGCAGTTTTGAATGAAACAACTGTTGTTTATGGGCCATGCAGAGTGGCTTTACTTTCCCTGCCAAAGGTAAATACCCCAAAGGAATCCAAAATTACACTGAATGAAAATTTGGATGAGCACCATTTGTGCTTTAATTTGGATAAAAACAGTCCTCAAAGGTTATGGGCTGTGAGGGATATTTGGCTTATTAAGTAGGTTCGAGGTTGAAGTTATTCCAAGCAGACTGCATTTTGTCCTAAACTGGCTATTTTGTGTGGACCTACACCGGGAAATAAAACAATTCATTTAAAAGAAATGATGTGTCTGGTTTAGTCTCTCAAGACTGCATGATTCATTTATGTGCTAAGTGTCAGCGTGGCTAGACTGGCCCGCATGTTCTCCTGGTAACCACCCAGTAAGCAATGTCCTCAACATCTTCCACCCCAACCTTCCCTCTGTACTTTTCATGTAGAGCCCTGTCTCTCCTCCAGACTCCTTGGCTGTTCCACTAGTCCACGGTAGCCCTGGGCAAGTCATAGTCTGCCATTCAGTTTTCATGTTAAAACAGGAATAATTTATATCTTTCAAATTTAAGGATACTTTCATGGATAAGTGAGTTCATACAGATAAAGCAGCATGATGTTAGAAACCCAGTAAATATTCAATTAATGCAAGTTAATATTATTATGGTTGAAATTATTATCATCATTCTTGTCGTCATATCTTCTTCACCAACTGGCACAAAGTAAGGGGCAGGGTAACAGAAGGGTGATAGAGAACTTGGGTCAGCAGAGTCTTTGCAGTGAGAAAATGAATCTGGGGTTGAGACCTGAAACATTACCATAAGCCTGAACTCTTGCCAACCCTTCAGCCTGCTAGAATTAGATGTGAAAAAGGAGTTGGTGGAGCATTATTCTGACATAATGGGCCATTTCACCACCGGGCAAATAAGATGATTTCTAGGAAAGGTTTAGGGTAAATATTCCATCCAGTGGATAAAATTCAGTCATTGTCACATGGTGGAAAACTTTACATCTCATCTTACTCTATATCAAACAGTTGTTTTCTACATATGTTAGCTCATGCTGCAAACTGCCCTAAATACCTTTGTTATTTTTTAACTTTCCCTTTATTGATGTTTAGAATAAAGGTATGGTAGGTCCAGTGAGAAAACAAAACAAAAAATTTTGTCTATATTAAGCCAAGCTTTGAAATTTCCAAGTTGGTCACCAAGAGCCACGCCTAAGTGCTCCAGGAAGGTATATGATGGCAGTCATTGCACAGTCTTATTCCCAGTGCAAGCGCCACCCCTTACCCTGGGGGTCCTGGACCAGTCAGTCTCCTGTGAACACGGCTCATCACCTATTCCCATTGTGTGTGTGCTCAGCTGCTCAGTTGAATTTGATTCTTTTCGACCCCATAGACTGTCTCCTGCTAGACTCCTCTGTCCATGGGATTTCCTAAGGCAAGAACACTGAAGTGGGCTGCCATTTCCTTCTCCAGGGGATCTTCCCGGGTCAGGGACTGAACCATGTCTCCTGCTTGGCAAGCAGATTCTTTACCACTGAGCCATTTGGGAAGCCCCTGAACTCATCTAGGACCCCTCTATCCCTTACTCCGGTAGCTTTGTCTTCTGTTTATCCAGTGTACCAACTGTTGGGCTGCATCCCACAGGCCTACAAGCTGCTTGCCCAGCTTCAAGACAAAACTAAAGAGCTTGGAGTCAGCAACAGAGACATCAATGGCTTAATGGATGAGGGGAGCTTACATGTTTGATGCAAGGTCCTGGGGTGACACCTCACTGTGTGTCACACTTGGTGGGCAGGACTTAGTGGCAGCCTTCACTCTAGGAGGGAAGGGGGAACTACCAGTTACAGGAGAATTGATGTCAGGTGATCTCATTAGTTGCCAGGGAAACCAGTAGACAGCATGCTCCTCACCAACCCTTTAATAAAAACAATCAACAAACAGTTGGGGCATGGAGTAAGTATGGGGTTGGCCAGAAAGGCCATTTTTCTCCCATAAGATGGTACAGAAATCCCAAATGAACTTTTTTCCCAACCCAATATCCATGGACTTCCCTGTAGCTCACACGGTAAAGAATATGCCCGTGATGCAGGAGACCAGAGTTTGATCCCTGGGTTGGGAAGATCCTCCAGAGAAGGGAATGACAATCCACTCCAAGAATCCAAGTATTCTTGCCTGGAGAATTCCATGAACAGAGAAGCCTGGAGGGCTACAGTTCATGGGGTCGAAAAGAGTTGGACAGGACTGAGTGACTAACAAACACAATATGCAGGAAGGACAGCCATGTGAGCAGGTTGCAGGTGAGGCAGGCATTGGTCGGGCAGGGGATGTGCAGAAAACGAGCAAGCCTGACTATATACCACCACTTTCCTTCCTCATTTGTGTTCTTTCCCCTCTGTGTGGAACTGTCTTCTCCACTGGCCCTCTTGGCTTACTTGATGTTGTTGTTCAGTCTCTCAGTTGTGTCTGACTCTGCGACCCCAAGGACTGCAGCATACCAGGCTTCCCATATCCTTCACTATCTCCCAAGAGTTTGCTCAAACTAATGGCCATTTAGTTAGTGATGCCATCCAACCATCTCATCTTCTGTTGCTCCCTTCTCTTCCTGCTTTCAATCTTTCCCATCATCAAGGTCTTTTCCAATGAGTCAGCTCTTCTATCAGGTGACCAAAGTATTGGAACTTCAGCATCAGTTCTTCCAATAAACATTCAGGGTTGACTTCCTTTAGGACTGACTGGTTTGATCTCCTCGCTGTCCAAGGGACTCTCAAGAGTCTTCTCCAACACCATAGTTCTACTTGTACATATCTCAAATGTCACATTCTCAGAAAGGCTTCCCTGATCACCTTGCATAAAGAGACTCTTAGCTAAAATACCCCTAGTAATACCCCTCTACCTCATCACTATTTTTATTACCTTTAGGGCTTTTATCACAACAAGTAGTCATTTTGTATATGTATTTATTTTCTTGCTTTATAATAACTATACTTCTTTGAGAGAAGGAACCTCTAAACCACGTATCCACAGCATCTAGGCCAGTCAGTCTCTGGAACAGATTCGACAGAGATTGAACATTTAATGAATGAATAAACCAACGCTTTGTTCCAGAATTTCCCATTTTATGCAAAGCAGCACAATGTTTTGTAATTATGCTATTTCTTTATACACATTATTTGAGGATAGGAATGGGATCGCATAGAACAGAGTGGGAGGGAAGAAAATAACAGGCTGCATAAAAAAGCCAGAGAATCACTGATTAGAACTAAATCACCTGATGACAGCTGTTTAACAAAAGAGTTTCTGGTATTGTGTGCAAGAAATAGGACTGAGAACTAGCAAATATATGTAGGTGAAATTCTGCTTTATAAAGCAGTTGATAAATGATAAAGATGTTTAATTAGGGCCAAAATATTTCCAAGATAAACACATATTTGTAAATGTTATTTATTCCTTTTTAAAATACCTGATTCTGCATTTCGCTGTTCATCTCTAATGATAGCCTATTCACTAAACGCTTCCAACAGGGATTCTAGCTGAGGTTTGTGCCCTTGAACAAGGGAAAATACCTCCTCTTGGATGGCTCATTTCAAAAAGTGGGAAGACATTCTCAAAATGGGCTTGAGGACTGTTTTTATTGGGTGGGGAGGGCTGTGTTATAATTACAGTAATTTCATTTTTCTTTTTACAGACAAAAACATAAAGATGATTTTTAGAATTCCATTTGTTTCTCTTCTTCTCCTCCCAGCCATGTGCTTATCAGTTCCCCTTACTAAACAGTGAGCTTTACAGGAATGCAGGTGTGAAAGCATATTCATATGGAAAATGTTCCTCAAACACGGCCCTCAATTATACCTGGTGACCAACTGTGTGAATATTTATGGCAGAGTTTGCTCATCTATTAAAAGAAAGAGTATTTTTCCATTGTAAGTTTCATATCTTGATAAAACACTCACTATGCTATATTCTGCCTTTCTAAAGGAATCTTCTGTTAAAACAGTACCTAGTTCTTTACTTTTACAGTGTTATAAAATATGTTCAGGCATATAAATTGTTTTTCAGTTAACATTCCCTCTTGCTTTATATTCTGTTTCATCTACACAGATTTCAAAGAATGCATAAATGTTGGTTGGTTATCAGGTTATCCAGACAGGCTTGGTTGCATACACAGCTGTGGGTTTGAAGACTAATTTTCAGCATGCTACATTAAAGTCATATCTATTTTTCATAATGTCATAAAGCAAATATTTATTGAAAAGAGCGCAACATGGGAGCAGCTGTTTTTCTAAAGGCAGCCATACCTCAATGATGTTAGGCTAATAACTGTATATACACAAACACACACTCACACACCATTATTCCATCGCTCCCAAAACCATCATTAGATTGTTCTGGTCTGTAGTTGTTACCTCATACACTGCATAGCAAGTCCTCTACATGTGGGGGAAAAAAAAAACTAGGCAAGAAAAATAGGCAGGAATGGAAAGGTGCAGGAATGGGCTGAATGTGAACTGCAAGTGCTTAATTAAAATAGACACTTGATACATAGATTTCTACTTCCAACATATTAGCATAAAAACATGATTAAATCAGAAAACTGAACACCTGGAGCCTTCAAGGTCAAGAGAGGTCTAATGATACCAGTTCAAGAGAAAAACACCACCAAATTCCAGATCTGTGAGCTAGCAGAAGGGCACAGGCTAGTCGTGATGGCAACAAGGAGGAATTGGGGTATACATTCGGTACACGCATATGTAGAGAGAGAGACAATCTCCTAAAGGTGGAGCTAAGAATGGAACAGTTTTGTAACAAGTGCCTGAAAAGGTGAGAAAAATATCTTAGCTAATATCAGGAAAAGTGATATGGTACAGTATACAGCATTGGTAGGCCCCCAGCTAAAATGGCTTTTAACTATGGGGCCAAGTTTTATCGTATCAAATTTTAACTCTGTGCTGACTTCTAACATTTGACCTTTCACACTATAATTGAATGGTTCATAACAGGCGTTCTGTACCTGCTTTTGAATACAGTCCCTATGTTATTGGTTACAGATTTCCACGTCAATGCATAACAGCTCTCCTCATTCATGCACCATGGGTTATCTCAATGGATAGGCCTTTCTTACTCTCTCAAAAGACCTACCAATAATTCTCACAGTTTGAGTCTGTAACTTCACAGTGAAATTAGACCTTGACAAAGACCAAACTGTTTGTGTCAATCCATATGCCAATTTAGGCAAAGCAGAGTAGAGGAAGGCGTGAGGCTTGTATCTTCAAACTGTGGAATCCTGGCTCCCCGTGAAGTTAGGAAAATAAGGTAATAAATATACATTTATCTAACCTATGATTTTAAAGTGATTTCTAATACATGATCTCACCAGATACTCTCACACATGCAAAAATATAGAATTTTTAAGAACCTCCTTATAAAATAATTCCATTTATTTGGCTTGTATAATAATCCCTTGTATAGTTGGCTCAACTGTCGCAGACAATAGAGGCCTTTCAGCCAGCCATTGCCTGAGCAGCCGTCACTCCAAGCCAGTGTCCCCTCTTTCCAGCCCTGCTGTCTTTTGCTTCTCTTGGCTCCCTCTGCTCCATTAACAGCCTAGGGCTAGGCTAAGGCTAAAAGTGTCTTAATGATTCCTTTCAAAACAGAGGCAGCAAAGACAAAGGAAATATTGCACAAGAGAATTAAGTGTTTCAGATTTTGTTCCATTTTGGGCAGAGACTGAGATATAAATACTCTCCAATGTTGAGATTTCTGCTTCCCATCTCTGTCTCTGTCAACTGCTGGCAAGAGCTGAGGAGAAAAGAATACAGGTTTAAGCAGTACACACATTGTACCTTATACCTAGGCTTTCAGTGAGAAGAAGGGAAAAACAGTCTCTGCAAAGAATCAAAAATCTCTGTAAAATCTCACAAGAAGAGACCCAGAGGCGGACCCAGAAACAACACAGCAACTTTTTTTTTTTTAAAAAAACATTTTTAATTTTAGTTTTGAGAAAGAGATTTAAATGAGTTAACACTGTCACAAGGTAGGGAGAGGGAGAGAGATTCCCACAGTTTTTTTTTCCCACCTTAGAATTCTAAGGTTTTTAATTTCTCTGGTAGTACAAGGCTCTGAAAAGTACTTTCAGAATACAATTCCAGCATTTCTTTTCAGGCAGTTTGTTCGTAAGAATGTTGGAATGTGAACAACAAGAAAAAAAAAAGTTGCTTCAACTGCTAACCTCACTCTGCATTTGGCCCCCAAGCACTGCTGATGTAGAATAAATGTCAACACCACCATAAGCAACTTGAGAAAAAAAGCTTTTGGATTGACAAACTACACAGCATGCAAGACTTCACTGAATACACTCTTTACCACAGAAGCATCACAATGGTCACAGGGCAAAAGCCAATGAATCGAATAACACTGGGCATTTTAATTACAGACAAGTGGGCATTCTCAGCATAATTGTTTATAATGATCATATTCATGTGCTGACCAAACCAGTTCTGACTTTGGACCTATGCAAACTAGGCTCAGACACACAGACTGATTTCCAATTCTTTATTGCTGCTGCAGACTAAACAACTGTTGGTCATTAATAAAACATCAAGGTGAGATATAAATATACAAAGTGTCCCTCTCAAAGGCATCATGGCAAAGACCCTACACATTTAAAACTGGTTAGTGTCTCTTTTGGAAAGATCCAGAGCGCAACCAGCTGTGCCTGTCTTCGACTCAGAAATCCAGCTTTTATTAATCTACAGTTTGGGCCACTAAATCCAAAGAGGGTGAACTTAGGCTATTCTGACCAAAAGGGCAAAAATGAACCACTGTAAGGGCAGACAGCCCAGGAAGGAATTGCCAGGATGTGTAAGAAATCAGACAGAAAATTCAGCTAAGATTTAGAACTAGAGAGAGTGAAAGGCTACACAGGAACAGGACGTGCCAAGGGTAGAAAGAAGGTGTTCAGAACCCAGGGTGAGGAAAAGCAGTGCTAGAGGAGGCAGACTGGTTGAGACGAGGGAGCACCCAGCAGTCTAGGAGGCATCTACTTCACCTGTTACCGGGATATGCTCATACAGCTTTGATGCTGCGGCTGGGGGCGGGGGTGGGGATCAACCACCAGGTTTCCAAATCAGACATTTTTCCAAGAATTGAGTTATTCACCTCAAGATTGCATTCAGTAATCTCAGAAAGAAATGCAAGAAAATCAATTTCCTGATAAAGAAAAAAATCTCATCAAGAGCACTCTTGGGAGACAGACTGCAAGACCAGGCAAACGTGTCCCGGTACAAAGGAAACAAAGACGGCCACGCAACATGAAATGACTGGCGAATATTTAAATTGCTATACTCGTGCACTCAGAAAATAGAGTTTCAATGAAAAAGCTATCAAAACTAATGACAAATATTTTTTTCCATGTAAGTCTGGTCAGCCTTTATTGCTCACCCTGTACCCAGGACACCCAGATCCTGGCTTAACACGCCAGTTTCACAGAGCTGCAAAATATAGGCTGAGGCTCAGGACTCAGAGCGTGCTTGGCTGATGTGAGCCCTTATTGTGCTTGGTTGTCTATGTGCATGGAAATATCAGACCTTCCTGATGTCCTGCAGTGTGTGCACCAAGCCAGCTCACAGTTCAGGTCTCAGGACCCAGCTCCTCAAATCTGTGGTTTACAAGCTTTCTTGAAGGTCCTAAATGCAATTATTGTTTTAAAAACTCATCTGCTTAAAATTAAAAAAAAAAGAAAGAAANATGTGCATGGAAATATCAGACCTTCCTGATGTCCTGCAGTGTGTGCACCAAGCCAGCTCACAGTTCAGGTCTCAGGACCCAGCTCCTCAAATCTGTGGTTTACAAGCTTTCTTGAAGGTCCTAAATGCAATTATTGTTTTAAAAACTCATCTGCTTAAAATTAAAAAAAAAAGAAAGAAAGAAAGGAAGGAAGCATTGCCAGGAACTGCTTAAAGGAAAACAAAAAGCTTATTTGATTTTTTTTTTTTTTAACTTTGCCCATCAGCTGCCAAGTAAACTTATTAAGTCTTTGTTTTATGAGGAATCAGGAAACATGGCCAAAAGCAATTTTATATAGCCAGTAGGTATCAACCAAACATGCTCCCGTTCACTTTTACAGGTTTTTTTTTTTTTCCTAAACACCACTGTAAACCTTTCAAAAGGAAGGTATCAAAACTTTTACATACTTTCTATTTTCTGTCACTTTCCTGAACACAACAGCTTTTCAATCAATGTTCAATGTTCAACCAATATTTCAAGGAGTGAAATGATGCATCTTCTAATCACACATTTATCTGGCTTTCTGTTTCCCCAAAATAACATGAATTATGTATCCATTTTAATGTTTTTTCTATATTTGGGAAAATAGATTTCCTGAGCAATAAAGAGTAGAAATTCTGTAAGATTGTTTGCATACACCCAAGATTTCTTTTACAAAGGCATCAACAGGTAGAGCATGATAACTAGGTTTTGCAGAAGATCTGGGGCCAAACTTCTGCTTACTGTGGCATACTTTATTTTAACTCGAGGAAGACAAGATAGATCGTTCAGCTAAAGACAGATCTAGATTAGACAGAAACAGCAAGAAGCCTATCACAGTGTTAGGATATCATAAAAACTGATTATGGTAAAAATAACTTTCTAAAATTATGTCAAATGTGTGATTGGTAGAAGGTGTAGAGAGAAAATGATTTAAAGAGTTACAGGTATTGGTGAGGGCTTTTTTGATGGCTCAGTGGTGAAGAATCCACCTCCCAAAACAGGAGACGTGGGTTTGACACCTGGGTCAGGAAGATCCAGGAGTAGGAAATGGCAACCCGATCCAGTTTTCTTGCCTGGGAAATCCTGTGGACAGAGGAGCTTGGGGGGACTACAGTCCATGGGGTTGCAAAGATTTGGCAACCAAACAACAACAACAACAAGAGATACTGGTGGAACAACAGAATGGCTTATAGCGCAAAGTGAATTATTTGGGAGGTAAAGTGATACCGGTTTAAAAGGAAATGATTTCCATCCCCTAAAACTCTCATAGGAAGGAAACTGGGACAAATGCTTCAAACAAAGGAAGTTGATTAGGAAGGAGGTGAAGAAAAGGTGGACAAGAATATGGACTTAATAAACTCTCCAGTTAGGCTTTTGGTTCTATCCTAGATGACTCCACGGGTTCGAGTTGTGTGCTAGGGTTCTAAACCTCCATCCTCAGTCCTCATATTACAGGGGTTGGACGGCAGGGAGAAGATAATGAGGCTTCAGATAATAGACTTGACACCAAAGGCATCAGCCCAGGCTCCTCCTCTGGCTGCAATATATAGACATGAGGACCATATATGATCTTCTGACTTTTCTGAGAAAGGGAGCTCTTTCTGTCCTGTAGCACTCAGGAACCCTAGACAGGATCATTCAAATTCTTATGGCCCTTCAAACAGTTTCCATTTTAGACCTGGGGCATTTTTCCCCCGCTGATTTGTCTGCCATCAAATATCTAAGCTGGAGAGATTCATACAGAAATGTTTCACTTCATCCATTATTCACACACACCTTTTGTTTAAAAATAATGGAAAGTGCACCTAAGCCAGATATCTTCAGAGACTAACATACTGAGTTTTTGTGTTTGCTTTTTAACTGCTAACTGTTGTTCTTTGCTATCAGCCTTTTAGCCAAAAAAAAAAAAAAAAAAAAAGGGCAAAAACTTCCTGGTTAATATTCCTTTTCTAATATTCCATCTAATTTCTGTAAAAGTCAAGTCTCCATAGGATAGACTTTGTTGTTCAGGGAAATCTACAGTAAAGAGGTGACACTGAGCAGAGACCTGAAAGAAGAGAGGGAGCAGATCATCAGGTGGAGAGCACGGCAGGAAGAAGGAACAGAAGTGAGAAGTCCTGCAAGTAGGAGGGGCTTCCTAGGTGACTCTAGTGCTAGAGAAGCTGCCTGCCAGTGCAGGAGATGTGAGAGATGCGGGTTCCACCGCTGGGTCGGGAAGATCCCCTGGAGAAGGGCATGGCAACCCGCTCCAGTATTCTTACCTAGAGAATCCCCATAGACAGAGGAGCTTGGCAGGCTACAGGGCAGAGTTGGAAAGAGTGGGACATGACTGAAGTGACTTAGAACGCACACACACAGGTAAGGAATTGCCTTTTATAGGCCAGAGCAGCAAAGAGGAGAGCACAGATGAAGTAGGAAGGGCAGGAGACAGTGTGGTACAAGTTTTCAGAGAGGGGGCAGCTATGAGGGTGAGGAGACGTAGGTGACTGGTAAGCAGCTGAGAGGACTTGGGCTTCCTTCAGATTGAAATGGCAAGCTGATGGAAGGTTCTGAACACAGGAGTAGCATGATGTATTAAATGACTCGGAGTTGAAAATTCTCCACTACTTACTCTTGGTGGGAGCTGGAGAAGGATGGGTAAGACCGGAAGCAGAGAAGACATTTAGGAGTCTCTTATTAACAGTTTAAGAGATCTTATTGGTTTGAACCAGAGTGTTAACAGTGGGGGTGGTGACAGGTGATCATTGATTCTGCTGCTGCTGCTGCTAAGTCGCTTCAGTTGTGTCCGACTCTGTGCAACCCCAGAGACAGCAGCCCACAAGGCTCCCCCGTCCCTGTGATTCTCCAGGCAAGAACACTGGAGTGGGTTGCCATTGCCTTCTCCAATGTGTGAAACTGAAGTCGCTCAGTCGTGTCCGACTCTTAGCGATCTCATGGGCTGCAGTCCACCAGGCTCCCCCATCCCTGTGATTCTCCATGCAAGAACACTGGAGTGGGTTGCCACTGCCTTCTCCAATGCATGAAAGTGAAGTTGCTCAGCCGTGTCTGACTCCTTGAGATCTCATGGGCTGCAGTCCACCAGGCTCCCCCATCCCTGTGATTCTCCATGCAAAAACACTGGAGTGGGTTGCCACTGCCTTCTACAATGCATGAAAGTGAAGTCGCTCAGTCGTGTCTGACTCCTCGCGACCCCATGGACTGCAGCCTTCCAGGCTCCTCCATCCAAGGGATTTCCAGGCGAGAGTACTGGAGTGGGGTGCCATTGGATATCTGCTAAAGATAGTGCGAACAAGATTTTTTTTTTAGAGGATTAGATGTGGTATTTGAGAGAAAAAGAAGCTGAGGGGAGAGAGTAGTCAAGAGCTGAAGTAGTCTGTGGGTCACCTTAGGTATAATCCTGTCCTTTAATTTTTGGAGCTTAAAACTGTAGATGGAGAATAAGGAAGAACTGGTGAAATAGAGACACACTGCTAAGTGAATGAATACACTGAAATAACATCCTGAACGTGCCTCTACCATAAGAATTATCACATTGCATTATCATCATCTTCACTGGCCCACTTTTCCATAAGGACAAATTCTTTGTCTCATCTGTTTTGAATCTACAGTACAAAAATTTAAGAAAGTGCTCAATCATTTATTTAAATTCATTCATTTACATTACTGTGACAAGATCACAAGACACATTTAACAGTGAAGGAAACAAGAAAGATAAAACCAAATATCATACACTAACACATATATGTGGAATCTAGAAAATGGTATAGATGAACCTATTTACAGGGCAGGAACAGACATGCAGATGTAGAAAATGAGTGCTGTGATGAGCCAGAGGGGTAGAGCTAGGAGGCTGGAGGGAGATCCAAGACGGAGGGGATATATGAATACATATAGCAGATTAACTTCAGTGTATAACAGAAGCTAACCAAACATTGTAAAGCAATTATACTCTATTAAAAATAAATAAATAAATAAAAAGTATAACAGATTCGCTTTGTTGTACACCTGAAACTAACACAACATTGTAAATCAAGGTTAAAAAATTGATTAATATCCAAAAAAAATTTTTTTTTAATTAAAGTGACTGACACAATTGGAGGAATACAGGCAATAGACTATAAGCAAAAATGCCTTAAAATGGATAATATCGGGGCTGCTTGTGCTTTCCAGCTATTTTTAGGAGTGAAAGACAAGATAGTTTAAGGTAAACATCTTATTAGTCAGCTAATAATCCTCATATTTCAGTGGATTACCACACACAGATTTTTTTCTTATTCATATTACAAGTTGGACACAAGTTAGCTATGGGTTTCTACCTACCTTGTCATTTCAGGACTGAAGAAGCAGCCCAAGTCCGAAATATGCAAAGGGAAGATTAAAAGTGGTGGGAGAAACCTACAACACTTCTCAAAACTTCTACACAGAATTGGTATGAGCTCTATCCATGCACATTCCACTGGCTAAAGCAAGTAATTTGTCCAACTTCAGTCAATAAGTAAGTAATTAGTCCAACAAGTTAATAAGTAATTTGTCCAACTTAAGGCCAATACAAGAGAAGACTCTACACACGGACATCACCAGATGGTCAACACCAAAAGCAAATTGATTATATTCTTTGCAGCCAAAGATGGAGAAGCTCTATACAGTCAGCAAAAACAAGACTAGTAGCTGACTATGGCCCAGATCATGAACTCCTTATTGCCAAATTCAGACTTAAATTGAAGAAAGTAGGGAAAACCACTAGACTATTCAGGTATGACCTAAATCAAATCCCTTACGATTATACAGTGGAAGTGAGAAATAGATTTAAGGGACTAGATCTGATAGAGTACCTGATGAACTATGGAATGACGTTCGTTACATTGTACAGGAGACAGGGATCAAGACCATTCCCATGGAAAAGAAATGCAAAAAAGCAAATTGGCTGATTGGGGAGGCCTTACAAATAGCTGTGAAAAGAAGAGAAGCAAAAAGCAAAGGAGAACAGGGAAGATAATAAGCATCTGAATGCAGAGTTCCAAAGACTAGCAAGGAGAGATAAGAAAGCCTTCCTCAGTGATCAATGCAAAGAAATAGAGGAAAACAACAGAATGGGAAAGACTAGAGATCTCTTCAAAAAAATCAGAGATACCAAGGGAACATTTCATGCAAAGATGGGCTCGATAAAGGACAGAAATGGTATGGACCTAACAGAACCTGTCTCTTATACACATCTTCCCTGTTGAGAAGCACAAGCTTTAGGCATGCAGGCTTGGCTCAGATGGTGAAGTGCCTGTCTACAATGCGGAGACTGGGCTTGATCCCTGGGTCGGGAAGATCCCCTGGAGAAGGAAATGGCAACCCACTCGGAGGAGCTTGGTGCAGGCTACTGTCCGTGGGGTTGCAAAGGGTCGGGCATGACTGAGTGACTTCACTTTCTTTCTTTCTTCAGTAGTTGAAGCTTGTGGGCTCAGTAGTTGTGGTACACAGACTTAGTTGCTCCACAGCACGTGAGATCCTCCCAGACCAAGGATCAAACGTGTGTCCCATGCATTGCAAGGAGGATTCTTAACCACTGGACCATCAAGTAAGATCTCTAATGAATTTTCCTTTTTAATGAAATGTGTTTATTAGGAGGATAAACTCCAAATAAACACAAATAGTTTTCTTGTGCACTTGACAACTGCATAAGAAAAAGATACCTTAATAGAGTCCACAGGACATTGCCTACACTATAAAAGGAGTTTTAAGGCAGTTCTGCATTTCTTTTCCATGGGGATGGTCTTGATCCCTGTCTCCTGTACAATGTCACGAAACTTATTCCATTGTTCATCAGGCACTGTATCTATCAGATCTAGGCCTTTAAATCTATTTCTCACTTCCACTGTATAATCATAAGGGATTTGATTTAGGTCATACCTGAATGGTCTAGTGGTTTTCCCTGCTTTCTTCAACTTAAGTCTGAATTTGGCAATAAGGAGCTAATGATCTGAACCACAGTCAGTTCCTGGTCTTGTTTTTGCT
>SJYA01001822.1:1827881-1936777 GCA_006410615.1 Neotragus moschatus | reverse complement strand
CAATAACCTCAGATATGCAGATGACACCACCCTTATGGCAGAAAAGTGAAGAGGAACTAAAAAGCCTCTTGATGAAAGTGAAAGAGGAGAGTGAAAAAGTTGGCTGAAAGCTCAACATTCAGAAAACGAAGATCATGGCATCTGGTCCCATCACTTCATGGGAAATAGATGGGGAAACAGTGGAAACAGTATAAGACTATTTTGGGGGGCTCCAAAATCACTGCAGATGGTATTTTAAGCCATGAAATTCAAAGACACTTACTCCTTGGAAGGAAGGTTATGACCAACCTAGAGAGCATATTGAAAAGCAGAGACATTACTTTGCCAACAAAGGTCCATCTAGTCAAGGCTATGGTTTTTTCCAGTGGTCATGTATGGATGTGAGAGTTGGACTATGAAGAAAGCTGAGCACCAAAGAACTGATGCTTTGAACTGTGGTGTTGGAGAAGACTCTTGAGAGTCCCTTGGTCTGCAAGGAGATCCAACCAGTTCATCTTAAAGAAGATCAGCCTTGGGTGTTCATTGGAAGGACTGATGCTGAAGCTGAAACTCCAATACTTTGGCCACTTCATGCGAAGAGTTGACTCACTGGAAAAGACCCTAATGCAGGGTGGGATTTGGGGCAGGAGGAGAAGGGGATGACAGAGTACGAGAAGGCTGGATGGCATCACTGAATCAATGGATGTGAGTTTGAGTGAACTCCGGGAGTTGGTGATGGACAGGGCGGCCTGGAGTGCTGCAATTCATGGGGTTGCAAAGAGTCAGACACGACTGAGCAACTGAACTGAACTGAACTGAAATGCAATAAAGGTAAGAATACTTAATTCTCTTATAGGAAACATGAGAATAAATAATTGCAGATAGAAATATATCTACTATGAGTTACTTCCAGAAAATATATGTTCCTTTGGTCTCCTTGGTCCCAAATGGGACCATGGGACCATGGCCGATGATTGGTATATCTACTACCACAGCCATTCATGTCCATAAAGTTTAGACCCAAGCTTAGAAGAGACCAATGGACAATCAATATTACTCTTTGGGAACCAACCAGCCCTTCTGTTTCTTTTGAATCAACAAGGAGGATCATTAAGTAAATTTAGGATCTCTGGTTTCAGAAAATGCTGCCAATCACCACCCACAGTGTAGGCTGATAAAATTTCTTTTGTTTAGTTTTTCAAGGATCTGTTACTATGGTGCTTTTGTTCTGAACTGTGAAAATGGGGAAAGCATCATGAGTAGTAGGTGTCTCAGTTCCAGGAGCCAGTCCCTTCGAAATTTCTCCTCCCAGCCTTGAGTATTAATACTACCTGTACAGGAAAAGTGCTTAAGTTTGTAAGTAACCAATTCTGTGCTTAGAGGCACTAAATTACACATTTAAAATCATTCATAATGTCATGCCATGTTTACATGGCATGTTTATAAGGACATGGGGAGATAATAAATCAATGCACTAACATTCAATAGTTCTACGACTTGTGATGTTTTGGTTCAAAGTTTTAGGAAGCACCTCTTTTTAAAGTGGTACCAAAGAAATATTTTGATGCTGAATAATTATGTGGTTAGACCTACTTTTCAATGTGAAGAATATTATGCTGTGATCTTTTCCCTCAAGGCTCTGAATGAAGACTTAGAACCCAGTAGGACACCTGGGCTAGTTGGGATACTCATCAAAACAGAGAAATTCATTATAAGAGATACCATGATATAAATGGCTCTATATAAGATGACCATTTCCATATCTTTACTGACAGTCCTGACTAGTACAACTTTGTTCATTTGGCTAAAAGTTTCTTACAACAAACTATCTCATGCAACGAGAGTTTTACTTACTCTGTGTACATGTGTGAGTGTGTATTTTTTTGTATTTCTGGTCCCACATATTGGCTGCATGTATTGGAGAGAAGAGAACTAGTGCAAAGTATTCATTCACGAAACTGTGGTCACTGATGTCTCAGTTACTTGTTCAAAACAAGTGAACTGATAGTAGCATGATAGAAGGGGTATTCACTCAAAATTTTAAAATATGTTTATATCAATGAATCTGTATTACATAGCATAGTGAATTCATGTTTACTAAATATAAATCACTTCCAGTGGCATGAAAATGAAAGTATTAGTTGCTCAGTCATGTCCAACTTTTTGTGACCCCCATGGACTGAAGCCTGCTTCTGTCCATGGAATTCTCCAGGCAAGAAAACTGCAGTGGGTAGCCATTCCCTTCTCCAGGGGATCTTTCCAACCCAGGAAACCTGGGTCTCCTGCACTGCAGGCAGATTCTTTCCATTTGAGCAATCCAGGATTACCAGGAGCATATACACATGTAAGTAATTTATACTCAGTTAAATTTACATTTTAAAATGTTTTCATCATTATTACTTAATTAAAAGACATATAGTTGTTGATATTTCAACCAGGTTATTCTTCTGGTTACATAGAACTGAACAATTCTCAATCTCCCTGTTTCTCAGTAGCCTTCTCTCTCTTTAATTTCAGTTAAATTCCCATGAAAGTGGTGGAAGTTAATTGCCCTTTGAGAGTATAGGACTGCAAGTAACGTGAAACATTCTCATTTTATTTTCAGAAAAGAGAATGTTGCATTATTTCAAATCTGGGTTAGTGTTTGTCATGCCAAAGGTGACATAATGACCTCAGTAAGCTTTGGAATTTTACTATAGTTGAAGTTTTGCAGTAATTCCTGCAATTTCTGTTATGTACAGGCCTTAACCAGAGATGTGAATGTCCTCTTGTATTTTTTAGATGAAAAATGTCTCTGTCAAATAGGCAGCATGTTGCAGACATATTGCAGAGCCTCTAAGGAGAAAGACATTTCTTACCTAAGATCATCAAGAGATTTTTCTTCACTTTTACATTACTATCCTGCCCTTCCCTTTTACCCTCAGTCAATGCATCTAAGAGAATTTGTCTTTCCCAGGCAAGTATTTCTTTCCTCCCAGGATGAAGCTATAGTGATGTCACCCACCTTCCAAGGATCAGCCTGACACCATCAATACTCCCAGGATTAACATGTGGAGGGATGAGTACCTAGGATGTACAGATCTGGGGCATAAATGCCCGGATTGTACTTCCTTTGGTGTCTGTACATAATGTCCCAAGCCCCACACCCACCAGCCGTGAGATTTTACTTATTTATTTACATCTCCACAGTACTAGCACTTCCTGTAATATCCAGCCTCCTGCTTTGTTCTTCAGAGGTTTCTGCAGGATCGAACACACTCAGCTCTTAATCCACTTCCACAACACAGTCATCCCAGAGGAGAACTGCCATTTCACAACCACTCTTGCCTTCCTTGAAGCCACACTTTTCTCCTTTCACTCAAAATCTAATCCCCTTTGTTCTTTGTGGCCACAGTGCTTGAGAAGAAAAATTAGATTATGTTAAGCACATAAATACTAAAAAAAAAAAAAAAAAAGAGTTCTGAACTGAAGTTAGCTCCCCCTTTACATGTTCACTTTGAAATGATCCATTTGTGCCCTCAGATAAATCCTCTCTGACATTTGATTCTCATTTACTATTCACCTTGGTTGAAGCTTCGGGGTCTCCATCTCTCACCAACCTCCCTCTCTTTAACTCTTGGTTGCTCGGCAACCTCAAACAGCTGGTTGCCCAAACAGGAAAAGTAAATGGGATTAACTCTGGAGGAAACTAATGGAAGGGAGCATACTAATGCTCAATCAGAATTCTTTCAAAAAAAAAAAAAAAAGGAATTTTTTTCAATACTAGCTGATTAAGTTGCACTGTGCTGTCCTAAGTTAGAAAACAGACTATGGAGGGTACAGGTGGAAGAATGTTACAGATTTGAATGCTGAATATTCAGAGCAGTGGTGACAGCAGCTACTACATAATTGCCCTTAACAGGCCACAGTCCTCTGTTTACAAAAGGGCATAAAGTTATTACAAGTCTTTTGCTTGTGACTTCTCTCATTCATGCATGAATGTATATATTCATTCACTCACTCCCTTACTTATCCACTCAGTTAAGTATTTATTGAGAGACAGCAGGCTGTTAATAGAAATTCTATGGACTCTGGCGTGAACCACACATTCGTTTCAATCCTAGCTCCAATACTTTCCATTTCTTCCATTCTAAACCAATTTTCTTAAACTTTCTAGATCTTCATTTAAACATTGATAAAATCAAGTTATCAGTACTTACACCTTAAATAAATATTGTGAGGATTAAATAAAATAGAATATGCAAAATAACCACTACACTGATTGCCCAGGATACACATTCTATTAATTTAATTTTCCTTCCACCATGTGTCACTGAAATGTGGAAGAAAAACTGGAGGTATGTTATCTAGTTTGAGATTTCTGTCTGTATTTCAAGCATAAAGCCAAGACAAGAATGAAATTTCAGCTGTAGTAGTTAAGAGGAATTGACAGATATGAGGTTTCTTAAATAACTAGAATGGAGTGAATGACAAATCAGTGGAAACTGTCAAAGATACCTCAATGTTCTGAGACTGGAAAATCTCAGAGAATGGTGATGTCACTGACGAACTAGCAACCAAAGAAATGAAGTTAGTCTGTGGGACAATTTAGGCTTAAGTACGAGGGCTGGGGCAGGCTTCCCTGGTGGCTTAGTGGGAAAGAATTTGCCCGCCAATGTAGGAGATGCGGGTTTGATCCTTGGGCTTGGGAAGAACTCTGGAGAAGGAAATGGCAACCCACTCCAGTATTCTTGCCTGGGAAATCCCATGCAGAGGAGCCTGACAGGCTACAGTCCATGGGGTTGAAAAGAGTTGGACACGACTTAATGACTAAACCAAAACCAAACAGAGGAGGACTGGGACAGAGCTGACCTGCGGTAGAACAATGAAGGCTACAACTTGGCTTCAACTGGCCTTGCTCCTCTGCTCTAAGACCCAGCTGGCTAGAACAATGAAGACAGCAAGTGAAGAAACAGGTGTAATGAGCTATAGTTTAAGAAAAAATCCTAGGCTGCTCCTTGGATAGCAAGATCAAACCAGTCAATCCTAAAGGAAATCAACCCTGAATATTCATTCGAAGGACTAATGTTGAAACTGAAGCTCCAATACTTTGGCCACCTGATGCAAACAGTCGAATTATTGGAAAAGACCTTGATGCTGGGAAAGACTGAAGGCAGGAGGAAAAGGGGACAACAGAAGATGAGATGGTTGGATGGCATCACTGACTCAATGGACTTGAGTTTGAGCAAACCCCAGGAGATGGTGAAAGCCAAGGAAGCCTGGTGTGCTGCAGTATATGCGGTCACAAAGAGTTCAGACATGACTTTGCTACTGAACAACAACAAAGGCTGCCCATATGAGCTAGAACTCTGATATTCAAAAATTTAGTATGATTCTTTTAAATTATTTTCAATATTTTTTTTTTCTTCAGAGCAAAAAAGTTAATGACTACTTTCTAGACCAATATGTTAGTCATATACAGCCCTTGGAACTTCTGTGAGCTGGGAAAGTGACCTCAAGATGGAGCTCCAGAATGTCTATAGACTGGAAAAGTCCACTCAGAACTTAAGTTCTCATACCCTCTGCAGGTTAGACAAGCCGGTTCAGAAGCAGGGGAATAAGGGACCATGAGGACTAGACTGGTCCAATCCGGAGTTCTAAAGTTCAGATAAGTCCTTTTAGGGATATGTATGTTGAGACAGGAACAGAACCACTATGTGGAATGGAAGGAAAGCCTAGCTTTGTTCATTATCACTCGTGAAAGCGATCATAAAGACTTTACTCCTTTTTGAAAATGGTTGTCCAATGTGGCACAAAATGTCAGTAAAAGCTAAAGAAATAAGAAAATGATCATTTCAGGTATAAAGACAAGACAGATATGGGACTGGAAAGAAAGGAAAGAACCTGGGCAGTGATTTTCCTATTTGCAAATCTGGAGATGCTTGAAGGACTTCTAAAAAGCATGATAAAGCATACAGAGTAGCTGCGTGGCAATTTCATTCCTCAGGATGAACGCTGCTTTTTGCAATTCTTCTCTTATTTACCCTTCAAGAATGCCCTTGTCCAGTTTATCTAGCTTTCATCTGAATAATAATAATATAAAGAATTCTATCCGGAAGGGGATGGAGATAATATACAACAGAGGCTTTAGGAGACCTGCACAGTTTCGAGGTCTGTCCTTGCGGTAGCACATCCTGCTATCTTTTTCCTTTCTTTTTCTCTTTTTCAAACATCTGTATTTTCTCAACTGTTTTCCTGTAGAAAGAAAAAAAAAAAAAAGGAACTCCCCTCCAGTAAAGTAAGGAACAAGATTTGTTATTTGTGTTCTTTCTTCTTCCCACCAAAGACAAAGGCTGTCTTTGTAATCTATCCTTGCTAGAGATTATGTATTTCCTCTACTTTGAATCAGCCAGCAGAAAGGTTAAAAAAAAAAAAAAGGCGGAAAATAGGGATGTTTAAACGATATAGAATAAATAAATAATTCAGTAATATTAACCTCTCAACTACCTGCAAAGCATTCTTTGTAGCTCAAAGGGTGAATCGGCCTTATGAGAGAAATGGTGTTTATCATTTATTTATACACATGGCTGCAGCCTAAGGAAGAAAAGTTTAAAAGTAATGTCAACAGGCAAAAGATCACACTAGGAGTCATCAAGCTCACCTTGCGTTTCTCCCCGAGGCAGAGCTGACGGGAATTCATTCAAGACCATTCTATTATTCATGCAAAGAACTGTCTATCACAAACGCAATATGAAAAGGAGGTGCACCCCATGTGAGGCATGAAATATCATCTCTAATAACTGGCAGTTTAATTTCAGGATTTCGGGGCTGCTCATTTAAAAATACCTGAAGCAAAGTTCTAAAGCATAGAATGATAAAGGAAATCATTGTTGTTACACTTTAAGAAACTGTGTCCTATTTCTGCTAGAAAATACAAGGAATTGGGTTAAAAGGATGATAGGGAAAATAATGCAAAAAACCAACAATAGAATGTCATGGCAGCCAGTGCTTCAGAGTAAGAACTTTTTATAACTCTGGAACACACTCACTAGGACGTGGTCTTTGTAACTATCTTAGAAAACTCGTTATTCCTTTCTAATGCTATGGCAACTGAGAAAAAAAAGTTACAGTAAAATCTAGAATTTATAGGAGAACCTAGAGCCTAAACTAACCATTTTGACTGCTGATAGACTCATAGTATTTCTGAGATACACCTAGAAACAATTACCCATTATAATAAACTTACATGAGTAGTTAAGAAACTGAGACCCAGGGGCAGATACAGATTAGGACTGTAGACTCAGCGTTACCTAGTATCCATTCTCTTTATACCGTATGACTTTTTAAAAATTACCATTTAAAATAATATCACATTAATGATAAACATTTCACTGTGTAAACAATAAGTTCAAGTCTATCTTCCAGTACATGCTCAAGCAAGCCCCTTCACATCTACAATGCTATTGCCCTGTTTAATGCAGTCCTCTTGCTTTTGCATTAAAGAAGGAGGACTATTGCCTATAATCCCTGGACCAGATGCACTGCAGGGACGGGTGGTACTTTTCGTGGCAAAAGTTAGGCTTGGGGGATTTCTAAGGTCAAGGATCTACAGGAGAACCAAAATTAGACCAAAGGGTAGAGTTGATAATAAAAAAGAAGATAATAGAAAAAGCCCACAAAGGCAAGAAAGGGAGTTAAAAATAGGTGGCCAACTGGAAACTGGGGTCATGGGCCCAGGGCTTCCTGTCCCAGGGAGGCAAGTGCCAGAAGAGTAGCAGATGTAACCAGGACCCTGTCTAGGACAACAGTCTGGGGGAGATGCTGTCTGTGAAGAGTCTGTGTGTGCCAGCTGCAGCAGGATGGGTAGATGGGCTGGCTATGACTAAATACTACAAGGCTGAGACAGGCTCACACACATGGGAAGTATTAAGTTGGTTTGCTTGCTGTATTTCTGGTCTAGCCCGAAATTTTCTCCATCTGGACACAGCGCCAAGCACACCAGGAGAGCTTAAGCAGCAACCAGAGCCTCAGCCCATCCACCCTTGATGAGGCTTGTCTCTCCTCTTGGGGTTAACTAGACCTGAGGGTACCTCTGACTACCTATAGCAGAATGTGAAAGTCACTGAAGTAAGGGAGTTTTAGGCAAAGATGAGAGTGTGGGAAGAACAGTAGCAGAGACTGAGTGAGAGAAGACAGATGTTAACTGTAAGTAAACACCAAAGCCTTCAGCTGAAAGTCAAAGGACGATCCAGTCAATCACCTGGTCTCTGCCTAGCATCCAGAGTGCCACGCAGCTGGCTCTAGTGGTGTCAGAGCCTCCATGGATGTCTAAATTTAGTGATTCAGGACACGGCGTGTACTTGAGTGAAAACACACACACACTCTCTCTCTCTCTCTCTCTCTTACTGAATTTTTGTTCTTGCATGTGTTTGTCAAAAGACCACACTCCAGGTCCTGCCACTTTGGGGTTTAGAGAGCTTAGGAATTTAGGGAAGAGGATGATGGGGATAAGGTAGACTATGGACACTACTGTTCCTCAATTAAGAGAAAGGAAACCGCTGTGGAAGATTTACCTGCAGTTTGACCTCTGAAGAAACAGGACTAAAACACATACCAGGGTCTAGAAACTTTAGATCCTATTATGTTGAATATCTCAGAATCACAGTAAATAAACCAAAATGGTAAGACTACACAGATTTGAAAGGCACCAAGGACAGTGGGGAAGAGGGAGCAGAGGGCCCAGAGAAATAGCTTGAGGAGAGGGTTTGGGGTGAACACATATAAGGCATAGTTCCTATATAAACATGCTGCTAGCAAGAATCACCTAGAAACAAGAAAATACATGGTCTGAACCTTGGAGCTAATTCTGGGGACGATACCATAGGAAGGATACAGACATGAGACCAAAACATCATCTTCCTTGAAAGCTGCCAGGAAAGCATCCAGCAGAGTGTCTGACACATAACTGACTCTCAAAAGTATGTTAACACCTTTCCTTTATGGAAAATTCCCTTGAGTAACACTGAAATAAGATAGTCTTCACAGTTCACAGAACATTTAGAAATAGCACAAAATAGAACATATGCATATTCTACAGCCATACTTCTCTTAGGAATATATCCAACAGAAATAAGTCCATACATTTACCATTTACCAAAGCACATTGCGCAAAACTGTAGCAGCTGTGTTCACAACAGCCAGAACCAAAAACTACCAAAATGCTCATCCATAGTCCAATGGATAAGTAAACTGTAGTAAAACCTAATAGAATACTATAATTATTTCTTCTCATTCCTGTATAGTATTCTACTGTAAAAAACAGAGGTAAATTCTACAAGCATAATGTTAAGCAAAAGAAGCTAAGCACAAAAGACTACATACTGTGTGATTCCACTTATAAGTTCAATAAACAGGTGAAAAGCATCTACACTACTAGAAGTCAATATAGCTAAAACATTTGGTGGAGGTAGGTAGCGACGAGGCTTCTGGCAAGATGATAATGCTCCGAACAATAACTGTCATGTCAAAATTAGCCAATGTCTTATTTTCAGGGAGAACATATACATGCATGTGCACACAAGCATTCTTTGTGTTTAAAGAGCAGGATGCTAGGCTCATTGTTATCATGTTATTTATAGTAATAAGGATAAATGTAATCCTTCCTGGAAAAATGTATAGCATCATAGTGGAGAAAAGATAAGTTCCAGTGTTAAAGCTGAATTAAACTGTGATTTACTAATCATTATTTCTATAATTGGGGCAAATATCTATGTGCTTTAGTTTACTTGTTTGTATTGATAAAATTAGAAGAAGAATATCTACATCATCGAGGTGCTGTGAAATTTGTGAAATTTAAAGAGATGACAAATGATATGGACTAACAGTGACTGCTAATAATAATGTTAATTTTATTCTTCCCACTTTCTCAGGCTGCACACACACACACACACATATATGTATCGCCCATCTTTGTGATAGGACTGTAAGTGTCCTTTTCAATGCTGTTACAGCTCTTGGTCACAGAAACTTCAGGCAACCCTTAATCCAAATGTGACAACCTGTCTCTGTAATGCATGATTAGTTAGCATTATTTCTTCTTACTGGACTACCATCACCATAGTCTCTGAGGTTGGATGTCAGCAGATCCTGTTAATGTTTCCTTTGCCTATTTTGTTTAAAGTTAGTCAGCTGTATGTAGCATATGTTTTTGGTGGTGGTGGTCAGTTGCTAAGTCGTGTCTGACTCTCTGCGCATCCATGGACTGCAGCAAGCCAGGCTTCCCTGTCCTTCATTAAGTCCCAGAATTTGCTCAAACTCATATCCATTGAGTTGGTGATGTCATCCAACTCTCTCATCCTCTGTTGCCCTCTTCTCTTCCTGTTCTCAATCTTTCCCAGCATCATGGTCTTTTCCAATAAGTTGGCTCTTCACATTAAGTGGCCAAAGTATTGGAGCTTCAACTTCAGCATCAATACTTTCACTGAATATTCACGGTTGATTTCTTTTAGGATTGACTGGTTTGATCTTGCTGTCCAAGGAACTCTCAAGAATCTTCTCTAACACGACAGTTCGAAAGCATCAATTCTTCAGCACTCAGCCTCCTTTATGGTCCAGCTCTCACATCCACACATGATTACTGGGAAGACCATAACTTCGACTATGTGGGTCTTTGTTGGCAAAGTAATATCTTCGCTTTTCAATATGCTATCTAGGTTTGTCATAGCTTTTCTTCCAAGGAGCAAGTATGTTAATTTCATGGCTACAGTCACCGTCTGCAGTGATTTTGGAGTCCAGTAAAATGAAATCTATCACTGCTTCCACTTTTTTGCCTTCTATTTGCCTAAGTTATGGGACTGGATGCCATGGTCTTAGTTTTTTGAATGCTGAGTTTTAAGGCAACCTTTTCACTCTCCTCTTTCACTCTCATCAAGAGCATATATAGCCTGTTTTATTCTCATTCACACTGTGCAAACCACAGCCCCTTTCTCCCTAGCTCTAAATTGCAGCCACAGTGCTGATGGACAGAATGCACCCACAAGCCTGTTTGGAGTACCTGCCCTTCTCTGTTAGAAGTTACCTGCAGTTTAGGTAAGGCCTGATTCCTCATCTCCATAGACAAATCCACCTACTGGCAACTGGAACATCTTTGAACTTCTTCACTGATGTGAATGGTCCAAAGGAAACAGGTGCAAAACCTTTGCGGTGACGGAACATCAGGTTGTACAAAGCTGGGGAGACAGGTGGAAGAGACATGGCAGGCACTGAAGGTCACTTCTCTACTTCCCCTCCCCTCATGCTTTACATATATCTTCTAAAATCTTCACAGCAGTTCCATTCCCTCATTTCTCATCCCATTTTCTTTTCATATGTTACTCTACGTTCCTAATTCTCTCATTCCTTTTTAAATTTTTCTTAGCTTTATGTTTCTATTTTTCTATCAATCCAGATTTGGTATTATGTACTTACTGAGCTCATGAACAGAACTTATGCCCTGGAGGAAAATCCTGAGAAGTTAAATACATTGTATTCAATTTATTTTGAAATTAATATGTCAGCAAGTGAACCAAATTTTCATTTCTTTATACTCTGGTTAATGAACCTACATTTTGGCAGCCATGAAAGCTTCTTTCAGAACTTTCCTCTCCTCTTCTTTTCAAGGCTTTTAGAAAGTAGCTTCACAGGCTAGTTTCAGGAGGGGGTGAGGATGGAAGTTTGATATTACAACTTTCCCTTTTCTCTCAAGTCTCAAGCTTCCCTTCTTTTGTTGAGTATCTTAAACAAGCAGGGGGATGTTTCTCCTCCTTTAACTTTTAATTGCTTATGTTGATGTGCAAGTCAATGTTTTCAATGAGATGCAAACAGAGTCACCCACACAGCAATAATGGGGGCTTTGTGGGCTGCCCAGCATGTCCTATGTTTCTCTGAAGACTTTAGGTCCATATCCCAAGCTCTACAAAGGGGTTAGTACATTTCAGCTTCCCTCTGTCCCATACCAAGGAGATGCTCTGACTGTGAGAAAAACAGCAGGTAGATTAGCCACTGATAGAATATGTAGTCTCTATCACCACTATGCATAACACTTCTTTTCCACTGACAGTCAATTATTACATTTAAAATAATCAGTTGTACAGAGAATTTAATGAAATGCTGCCATGATATGGTAAACTAGAGCTGACTGAAAAGCTATTTTTGCTTTCAAAGATTTTTGGTATTCAGTTAACTTTTCCTATTAATACATCATGATAGCAACTGTGATTAGGAAAGTAACATCCAGTAATTTACACGTGAATGAAACAGGAAAGGGTGCTAAGTGCTTTGGAAGTATAATAGGATTATTTTTTTCTTTGGGGAGTAATATATTCTGGGTAAGGACAGAACTCAGGTTAAAGTCTATAGAAGTACCAAATGGAATTTATCTATCCTGATTTAGCATGTTCTCAAGGCTAAATATTCATTTATGTAAGGATTTTTGCCCTCTGTATTACTATTAGCACTTTCAAAGCCTTTTATTCAACATGGGCAGAACAGATTGTTTATACTTTCTCAGGTCCTTCTTATATTTTATAAGTGCTGAAACCCGGGAAATCTCTATGAAAATTAAGGCTACAAGAGAAGGGTGCATTTGCTGTTGTCTGGGTAACAGGCTTGGGCACTAAGTACTGGAGACTTCTGCAGGCCAATTTTTTCTTGTTAAGGCAGAACAAAAGAGGGTTCCCAGTTCAGAAGGGTTAGCTCACCCTCGAGGCAGTAAAATTAGAAATGAAAGGTGAAACTAAGGACACAAATCCCCTTAGAATTCTGTAGAAGACCACAGTAAATGTTTCATCCACAAACTAGTGAACAAACAGTGGTATAAATAAGAATAAACTGAGAAGATTCCCAACTTTACAGAAGGAGTGAGGAAGTTGATATTCTAGAAGGCTCAGGAACCTGAAGAAATTTCAAGGACTGTGAGAAAAGAGGAATTCACTCTAATTTACAGATACCATAGGTGAAGTCAGGTAGCAAGTTCTTGGCTTGGCCTGCTATCCTTAAAATGTCTTTAAAAGTTCAATCTGAGATTCCCCATACAAAGTTCAGCAAAGCAAATTTAAGGTCTATAATGTAAATTACCATTCCTGCCATACTTATGTATGACCACCTTATTTTGTGATCAAGAGTCATTTTTCTTTGAGATTGGTGTTGTTCAGTCACTAAGTCATTTTCAATTCTTTGTGACTCCATGGACTGAAGCATGCCAGACTTGCCTGTCCTTCACTAAATTCCAATTTGCTCAAACTCATGTTCACTGGGTCATTGATGAGCTCTAACCATCCTATCCTCTGTGACCCTTTCTCCTCCTGCACTCAGTCTTTCCCAGCATCAAGGTCTTTTCCAGTGAGTCAGTTCTTTGTATCAGGTGGCCAAAGGACTAGAGCTTCAGCTTCAGCATTAGTCCTTCCAGTGAATATTCAGGACTGATTTCCTTTAGGATTGATAGGTTTTATTTCCTTGCTGTCCAAGGGACTCTCAAGGGTCTTCTCCAGCATCAATTCTCCAGCACCAACTTTGAAAGCATCAGTTCTTTGGTGTTCAGTCTTCTTTATGGTCAAACTCTCACATCTGTACATGACTACTGGAAAAACCACAGCTTTGACTATATGGACCTTTGTCAGCAAAGTGGTATCTCTGTTTCTTCACATACTATCTAGTTTCTTCATAGTTTTTCTTCCAAGGAGGAATTATCTTTTAATTTGAGATTATTTTTGATCAAAAGAAGGGTGACTATAGAGAGAAGTGTTGTGTTTCAACAGAAAACTATTCATCATCTATAGCACATTCTTCTGAGTTATCAGAGTCTAACCCTATTCGAGGTCTTTAAGCTTTTTTTTTTTTTTTTGGCAACTCTTTGTAAATTACAGGGAACTGACAGATATGCAAATAGTGTCTCGTCTGGTAGTGGTTTAATTGACTTCCTCCCCAACTGTGGGGAAAAACAATTTTGGTACTCAGACCTACATTGGACTGGATTCTGCTACTTGCAAAAATTAACAGTTCTTCTCAAATTTTCAGTTCTTCTAACTTTCTTCAGTATCTTGCTACAATCCTCCAAACTAACTTTTCAGGTTTTTTTCCCCTCTTGCCTGACTCACCAAGCATCCTCACCAAGACCTAAAATCTAACTGCCCAGATTTCTTTCTATGTTCTATGCTGCCTTATTATTGGCCCTTTTACTCAAAATCTGAAGAAGTCCTGCAAGATGAATGGCTTAAACCCCACAGATTCACCATTGCAAGTCATGCAGGGGCCAAATTCTCCTTGGAATGAAAGTCTGGCTAAATACTTGGGTCACAGATGTCCCTAAATAGGAGAATGCAGCTAATATCACCAGGGCATCCACATCCTAATTTGAGAGGTTCAAGAAACTCATTGAGTGTTGCAGAATAACCAAAAGACGGCACTCCACTTAGCTCTTAAAATCCACTGTGCTAATTACCATCAAGATTCCACTCCTGGTTCGTTACATTAACACAACTTTTTATATTAATAGTTTTCATTTTCATTTCATGCATGCCTTTTTAAAATATCTGATCTGGAGAAGGGAGAAGATGGCGGAGGAATAGGACGGGGAGACCACTTTCTCCCCAGCAAATTCATCCAAAGAACATNTGTCAATGTATAGCAAAACAAATACAGTATTATAAAGCAAAACAAACTAAAAAATAAAAATTTTTAAAAATAAATAAAAAAATAAAAAAGACCAGATAATTAAGAAATACACAGTCCCTCATGAGTCATTACTTTCTGCTCTGTGACGGAAGTCAGGTTGACTCATAAAGCATTTTTATACCTGTCTCTGCAGGAAATTTCAAGCAGTATAAAAATGTAGCAGAAGAATTTTTTAAAAATACATTTTGATTTCTTAGTGGAGTAAAAGTTCATGGCTAAGTAAAGCATTTCACTTGTATGTAGAGGCATCAGAGGAATTGATAGTAAGATTTATTTAGTTTCCTTTAATATTATCCATTCTCTTTACTGTGTCAGAAGGAGAATATTAGTTTACAGTTATAGGCACTTGAAAGCAGACCTCCTAAAGTTCCCCAAGAAAATGATTAAGCCTTCAGGACCCTGGACAGCTCAGAAGGATTCTCACATGATAAACACTGAGGAGGAACCACTGTGCAGGCAAGCTCTTTGGTTGATGTGCTAAAAGCCGGCCACCACTAGATAAAACTGTCCAGCAGAGGTAAACTCGGGCCCTCGGACTCCACTTTTTCAGCATGTTACTCTCCCTTCCCGGCCAGTACACCATGCCCTTTCCTAACCTATGTCTGGTCTTTATGTCAAAAGTCTTGAGCCCCATGCTGGGTTTGGTCACTGTATGTCTCTCAGTCCCTGCTTTCCCTAGAGAGCCCTCAGACCTGCACTCATCTTTCCTTCCTCTCGTCCCCTGCCTCTGCTGAGTTCCACTTCCTGAGAGCCTACAGGTGCAAGTGAATCCAATGCAGTAGTCATATATGATATGATCATGGGTCTTAGCGGGTGTTTTCCTTCCAGGAGACACCTATGTTTATTTTTATAAATTAAATGGAATCGTCTGTAAACATAACTGAGAATTTTAGCCCTGGAATAGGTTTGGTAGGGGATATAATTTTGAGAAGAATGTTTTTTCCTTCAAAGCATACCTTGTGGATGGATGCCTTTTCTCCTCAAGCCCATGAACATATCTGGGTCGTTTCTAAATATAGACATGATACTGGGATTTTCAGCAATCCTTGTTTCCTGTGCTAAGGCCCCTCTCAGGCTTGAATAAGCATTCACTCTCCAGAAAATGGCTTTCTGAGTCAGAAGGGACCGCCCGGGTTTCTGAAGGCTACCAACTGCAGCAAGACTGCATTCGAGACCTCCTCCTGGGTGCAGCTGTTCTGGTTTTTGTTCCACGTGTGTATAGGTATAGCTTTCACATGGGATGGAAAACGCTCTTTCCTGGGTATCCGAGTCACCACCGAGAAGCTGTGTCATCTAAGACAAATAACTTCACCTTTGGTTTTTTTTTTTTTTCATTTCTAAAGAAAAATGTTTCTAAATTCTCCCCTGTCACCTATAAAGTGTAGCGTTATTTAAGTAACTTTGATTAAACCAGTCTAAAGTCACCACCGGCACTTGTGGTGGGCACACTATATGGGTACCTTTAGGGTAAACATATCTCTGGTAAGTCTGGATCCTTCTGGATTCCCAGCCCTGTTAAAAAGCATGGAGCGCTGAACCATGCTTTCACTCAGCACCCCTGTGTAGAGGTCAGGTCAGGAGCCATGTGCGGTTCCAGTTCTGATTGGGATTCAATGTAGAAATGCCTGTTACTCCTAGCCAGTGGCTTTCAGCTTGCTGTGCAGAAGAACCCAGATGAGCCACATGCTTCCTTCAGGGGTAACCCAGAGTATTACCTGGCTAGGGCTGCCATAACAAAGCACCACTGACCAGGTGGCTTACACAATAGAAATTGTCTCTCGGTTTGGAGGTGAGCAGTCAGAGATCATTGGCAGGGCCATGAGGGAAGGATCCGTCCCTGTCTCTGCCTTTGGCTTGTCGATGGTCATCTACTCCCTGAGTCTTCACGTGTCTTCTCTCTGTGCACTTCTCTAAATGTGCTCTTCTCACAAAGACACTAGTCATGTTGGATTGGGTTCACCCCAATGACTTCATTTTAACTTAATTACATCTGTAGGGACCCTGTCTCCAAATACAGACACATTCTGAGATACTGAGGGTAAGGACTTCAGCTTATGAACTGGGAGGTAGGGTGGGGCCAAAACTTAGCCTGTCATACCCAGGATGACAGGTCTGCCTCCATGATTGCCCTCAGTTTCTCGATGATTAACTTAGTGACCCTTGATGACACCTATAGATGAACTGAGTTTCCCAAAGAAGCAGAATATTCCAGATCTGATATATCCTAAGGTATAACTACCTGAAATAAAGGAGGCAGAGGCTGTTTATAACTGTCTCTTCTCATGACCTTCCTGATTATTTGCGTGAAGCCAGCATCGGGCTTATCCTGTGGAGGGAGTCAGGCTGCCTTTCCTCCTACACAGGGTGGCCCCTGCCAGACCCGCCATAATTTCTCTCCTGTCAGGTCCTTCCTTGCTCTCTGTCAGTACCTTCATCCAACTCTTGAGTGTTTCTGCCTGAATTAACTCAAGTCTCCCTTGCACCAGAGTTTCTGCTCCCTTTCCTGCCTCTTCCAAGACACTCACATAAAATAAGGTCCTAATTAATCAGAACCACTTCAGCACACCGTTTTGTTGCTTATCTTTTCCTAATCCTGTGATTGCTTTTAGTCAGAAGCCATTCACGTTGAATGGGGCTCAACTTAATGAAATAAAAATCTCAGCTTGATTTAGAATTAGAGGAGCCTTGATTTTAACTGGATTTGAAAGGCGTTTACCTTGTTGTCAATACCAATTAAGAATGCATTAAAATCTATGGTTAAGGGTGAATGACTCCTATAGGAGCTTATTTTAAAAATAGATTCACCAGGTTTTTAGCTGCCTAAGTCGAAAAACTAAAAATTGTAGAAAACTAAGAATTATATTGCCATTATAACTCATAAAATGAATTCTGAACATTTCGCTCTTGAGAAGTTTTCTTTGTCCTGGTGTTCATATCATTCCTCAATAATAAATAAAAGCTTGTTAGTTATTTCAAACTACTGGGAACAGGGACAAATTGGTCCCTTTCTCACTCTCAGTTTCTTTCTTCAACTATCATTTAATAAGATAATAGAAATACTTAACTATTAGTCTAAATCACAGAGCCATGATGATAATAATTGAAGGTCATCATCCTTTAGATCTTCTTTAATAAGTGGCCAATTTCCAAATATTTAAACCTGGGTTTCCAAGTGCATATCACTGAGTGAGTGATGACTGTGGCATTTGTTGACTGTTTTCCTGCGGGGTAAAATGATTTTTTTTCTCCTTGTCCGAGTACCTCTTCAGTATGTAAAAATGTGTCTGCTTGCTTTTTAGGAAGAAATACGGCCCCAGTTTGAAGCCAAGTATTCCAAGAAAGAGCGGATGAATCCCATTTCTGGCAAGCCAGAACCATATCAAGCATTTGCAGATAAATGCAGCCGACTTATTGTTTCTGCATCTGGAATATTTTTTATGGTATGAATCCTTTTTTTTTACACAACTGTGTTTCATAAAGTACAAACTTATAGCATGGGAACAATAATCATACCAGGTATTTAAATACATTGTTTGTACATTCTGATATTGAGAACTCACAACAGTTCTATACGATGATCAGGGGTGACACTGCTGTCCCATTTTACAGGTGGAGTAACTGAGACTCCAGAAGGTTAAGGAGCTCACCCAGGTTAGCCAGGAAGTAGCCAAAAGCTCAGGTTCTCGAACTACTGTTCTTTCCATTTGTCTATGCCATAATGAAAGGAACTAAAACTATGAGATGGAACTTACAGTAATGTTGTTCAAGCTTTCATTTTTACAATGCCCATATAATAAGAAATACATTCTTTGCCATAACCCAGTATATGCTATGCAAATAGTTGTATAAAACTGAAAATAGTTATTGAAACAATGCCCATCTTTATAATATTCAAGAAACTCTGATTTTTTTGTTTTATTAGTCTGTTTTTTAATGCCACCTCTAACTCCCTAACATTTATTTTGCTGATGGTTATGCCGCTGCTGCTAAGTCGCTTCAGTCGTGTCTGACTCTGTGCGACCCCATAGACAGCAGCCCACCAGGCTCCCCTGTCCTTGGGATTCTCCAGGCAAGAACACTGGAGTGGGTTGCCATTTTTTTCTTCAGTGCATGAAAGTGAAAAGTGAAAGTGAAGTCACTCAGTCGTGTCTGACTGTTAGCGACCCCTTGGACTGCAGCCTACCAGGCTCCTCCATCCATGAGATTTTCCAGGCAAGAGTTCTGGAGTGGGGTGCCATTGCCTTCTCCGGCTGATGGTTATATCAGTTTTCAAAACACTAATCTGAAGCTGGATTGTTAGCTTTTCGTAAAAAGAAGTCATTTTGTGATCTACTTTGACCCTGTCAGTTACTGAACCACACATGCAATTTGTCAGAAATGTCATTTTAGAACAGGAAGGAATGGTTAGGATCCTCCTTTTTCCTCTTTTCAAAGTGCACAAATGTATATTCTAATTGGTTCAAATGGGAAGGACAGAACAACAGAAAATCCAGACAGTCTCCTTGCTGTAGCCAGGAAGAAACTGGGGAGATGGTGGGGCAGACAGATTGCCCAAGTGTCCCTCAGCTGGGATCAAGACTCAGATCCTGCCCTATCTACAGATTCTGCTTTGTAAGCAGTGGTGTCAGGCTTTGCCTCCTGTAAGTACATTTATATGTATTATTTGGGGTTGTATTTCTCACAGTAAGACCTGTAGAGGCTAAAGCCATGGAGAGGACGAGCTACTTGCTCAAGGTCACACTGCCAGGTTGTAGCTGAACCAGGACTCAGCCTGACTTACGACTGAATACAGTGAACTGTCCATTGCAGCATATTGCCACCCTGTCGAAAATTCAGTGTAGGTCTCGCCTATCTCCCTAGCAACAGCTCCAGGATTCAGACACGGGCGGTTTTTTGTTTGTTTTCTATTATTACTACTATTACTATTTTTGGCCAGTTCAGCTAGATTTTATACCTGGGCTTTTAGAGCATGCCTCTCACGGTATACCAAAGACAGAGTCTATGCGAAACATAGGAAAGCTCCTATAAAGAAGGGAAGCTCTAAGTTGCCAGAGCACATCCTGAGGCCCCACGTTAAGATCTAGTTTTTGACGGCCGTGTAAGCTAAGGTCTCTTCTCTAAGATACAGTAAGTGAGTCATCTAATGAAAGCCACAGAATTTTTTGGAATCTCAAATCCCCGTGATTCACAGAGATAGAGATATGCTGTATTCTTCTCAAGCACCATCAAGTGTTCAGAGGAAGATGTTTCAGTTCAGTCTGTGTATCTCTCTGATAAATAAGAGTATGTACCTTTCATAGGCTTATTCAGCAATAAATAACTGAGCACCTGGCATGATGCTAAGATGTTGCAGAAACCATAAACTGCAGAAACAACAGTCACCATCCCTACCTTGGTAGAGCTTACTGTCTGAGTGGGGGAAACTGACAATAAGCAGACAGTTGTTAATTATAAGTTTAGCAACTGAATAACAACAAATAAGCTGCATATTGTAAGAACGGCAGAGGGACCATCTGCATGCTCAGTTACACAGTCATGTCTGACTCTTGGCAACCCTACGGACTGTAGCCCACCAGGCTCCTCTGTCCATAGGATTCTCCAGGCAGCTGCAGTGGGTTGCCATACCCTCCTCCACGAGATATTCCCAAACCAGGGATCAGACCCATGTCTCTCTGCCTCCTCCACTGGGAGGTGGGTTCTTTACTACTGAGCCATCTGGGAAGCCATTGGTACCATATAACAACAATAACAAAAAGCCTGAGGAGTGGAGGGGGTGGTCATGAAAAGCATTAATTATGAAGTAGTTCTTGAGCTGAGATGTGAAGAATGAAGAGGTAGTAAGCAGACTATGGGTGTACATGTGGAAGTGTCATGTGTTGGGCAGGTCAGCATTTTTGGCAAAGGAGGATTAAGGGTGCTTAGCCTATTTGAAACAAGGAAAGGTCTAGAGTCTTTGGAGAGTGGAAAAACAGTGGGGCTAGAGAGACTCTTCAGGCCACCATAAGGGCTTTGCTTTTATCCTAAGAGTAAAAGGAAACCAAGAAATAGCTTTAAACAGAAGAGAGCAACATGATAAGATTTCCACAATATTTGTTCATTTGCTTAATCTAATATTCTGGTTTTAAAAGTGTCATTCTGTAGCCTAACAGTTTATCNCATAAGGGCTTTGCTTTTATCCTAAGAGTAAAAGGAAACCAAGAAATAGCTTTAAACAGAAGAGAGCAACATGATAAGATTTCCACAATATTTGTTCATTTGCTTAATCTAATATTCTGGTTTTAAAAGTGTCATTCTGTAGCCTAACAGTTTATCAACTCTCAAGTACCATGGTTTTTCTATTTGGATAACAAAGAACATACAAACAGATGAGAGGAATTATCAACCACATGGAAGGTGTGCCTTTTGTTATGGTGTCTCCACTCAGGACCACCATGACCGTATCTTCTTTCCTGTCGGAGGATTTTCTTGGGGGTGGGAGCCACTCCCTGAAACATCCCACCACTGTGCTCACTGGGTGTCCTCTGTCTTCCTGCCAGATCTGCGTGGTGATCGCTGCGGTGTTTGGGATTGTCATTTACAGGGTGGTGACCGTCAGCACTTTTGCAGCCTTTAAGTGGGCGTTAATCAGGAATAATTCTCAGGTTGCAACCACAGGAACTGCTGTGTGCATCAATTTCTGCATCATTATGCTGCTGAATGTGGTAAGTGAGCATCTAGGTAACTAGTCATGTGGATAAACGTTGTGCAGCAGGTGAATGTGTCTTCTGTTTCTAAAGGGACCTGGCCTCAGAGAGATTGGTCAGTTATGTGACACTTGTGGCCTGGCATGAGGTGTACTTTTTGAGGGTATAGAAGACTTGAGTCAAATCTGGCCTGTAGAATTTCCTACAGGATAAGATTGAGCAAGGCATTTGCCCTCTCTAAACCTCAGTTACCTTATGTATCTAATAAGGTAACACTATAAGCCCCTTGGGGAAATTTAGAGACAAAAAAAAAAAAAAGACTTCCGTGACAGCTCAGTTAGTTAAGAATTCACCTGCAATGCAGGAGATCCCCGTTCAATTTCTGGGTGGAGAAGATCCCCTGGAGAAGGGAAAGGCTACCTACTCCAGTATTCTGGCCTGGAAAATTCCATTGACTGTATAGTCCAAGGGGTAACAAAGAGAAAAAATATATTTTAAGGCCCAGCTCAGAATCTGACATAGCTCAACAGTGTTGGTTCCTTCTTTTTTGATTCTAAATGATGGGAAGTTAATCTGAATTCAAAGCATTCCTAGAGATAACTAAGCAAGGAATCTTCTGGGGAGGTACATGTTGCTTGTGTTGATTTCAGGCTTTTTTCAAGTGCGTTTTTCAGCCCAGCTGTCTCCCTTGAATCCCACACTCCTCACCTAACACATTCAACCCCCTTACTCCCATCTTCTTTCCAGAATCAGCTCCTCCCATAGTCTCCCCATCATAGCTGCCCAGGCTGAAAACCTTGTTCCCCTTGACTTCTCTGTTTCTCTCACCATGAAAATGCATCCAGAGTCTGACCACCTTGCACACATCCCAAGTCTCACCATGGTCCAAGTCCTCAGGATCTCTCACCTGGATTATTGCCGTGCCTTCCCCACTGGCCTCCCAGCTTCCATGCCTGCTCAACCCAGGCTCATCACAGCAGCCAGAGCAAGCTTCACACGAGTAGGCCAGCCTCACTCACTGTATCCAGCGGCTTTCCTCTCACTCAAAGTTCAGGTCTTCACATGACCGCTGATGAGGGGTCTTCCTCATCTGGCCCAGGGAAGTCTTTGACCCTGTCTCTGCCTTCTCACCCTGACTCCCCTGCTCCTCTTTGGCCTTCCTTTGGTTTCTCAGATATGTGAGGCATGCTCTCACCCAGGACTTTGGACTTGCTCTTCCCTCCACCTAGAACCTTCTTCCCTGTGGGGTCTGCAGACTTTACTCCCGCACCTCCTTCAAGTCTTTGTTCAAAGGTTACTTTTCTAATAGAAGGCTTCCCCGGTCTCTCCATGTAAAATTGCAACCCACTCCTGCTTTCTGACCATTGCCTGGCTCCTCGCCCACTCCATTTTTCTCTATGGCACTGTGCTATGCTAAGTCGCCTCAGTCGTGTGTGAATCTTAACAGCCTTATGGACTGTAACCTGCCAGGCTCCTCTGTCCATGGGATTCTCCAAGCAAGAATACTGGAGAGGGTTACCATGCCTGCCTCCAGGGGATCTTCCCAACCTAGGGATCGAACCTGCATCTCTTACATCTCCTCCATTGGCAGGCAGGTGTTTCCTTTTTTTTTTTTTTTTAACCATTAGTGCTACCTAGGAAGCCCTCTATGGCATTGATCACCATCTAATAGGCTATTTTTAAACATTTATTGTGTTTATTATCTATCTTCTCCATTTCAGTGTAGCCCCAGGAAGGCAGAAACTTTTGCCATTTTTTTTTCCTCTGTTATTTCCCAGCGACAAAACAGACTCCGGCTTACAGTAGGCACTCTGTAAACTGTTGTTACTGATTACAGAACAAAAGCTTATGACTGACATTGTTAGCCTTGAGGTTTGTAGGAGAGAATAAAGGTATGTAGAGTGCCATGTATAGTGTTTGGCATGGAATAAGTGTCCAGTTATAGTTCCCCTCTCTCTCATTTATATTGCAACTTAAATCTGGGCCACAGTGCTAAAGTCACTGAGATAATGAAGTATATGTAATTTATTATTAAATATACAGGAACTTTAGTGTTGTAGGAAAAAAGCTTAAAAATCCAGAGGGTAGAAAAATAAAAGGAGCACTTGCTGATCATTTGACATGATAGCTGTGTAACGGTTTGATCCAGCAGAGACTGAAAGTGGATGTTTGTCACTCCCTAGCACTGCCCCATCCACAGTTCAGCTGGTCTTAAAGTTAATTGTGGAACAATCTTTGTAAAGGGGTGTGATTCATAGTGAAATGAACCAAACAGCCAGAGCACTGAAAGATTCTGCATCCAGGTAGGATGTGGTACAGTAAAATTCACTGTATTTTTATCATCTCTTTTCTCCAATGTCTTACTAAAATTTAATTTATTCATCTTAAGAAATAAATTTCTGTGTACATGCCTTAGGTCTATAAACACACACTTGATTATACATTTTGATCAGGTGCCAGTGCTGTCAGAGTAATAATTCACTTAACTTAAAATCATGTATCCAACAATCTCTGCTTCATGGAACACAGCCAAGAAAAAAAATAAATGAAGTAAAAATGAAGTGGGAGGGGAGGTGAAATAGTATATAATTATGGATGACACAAAGCACCTACTGTGTGCCAGCAGCTAGATAGGTGTTTTACATGTTTAATAAAGGGTTTCTTAATTCAGGATACAGAATGCTTGGGACTGGTGCACGGGGATGATCCAGAGAGTTGATATGGTGTGGGAGGTGGGGGGGCGGATTCAAGATTGGGAACTCATGTACACCTGAGACGGAAAAAAAAAAAGAAATAAAGAAATAAAGGGTTTCTGAGTAACCAAAATGGATGATAAAGTCCATACACTGATGTTTACATGTATCATCATATTTTTAAGAAAGGTTGTCTCACCAGTTAAATTTAGTTTTCCTTGATAATTAACTTTAATGANTTTTTTTTTTTTTTTAACCATTAGTGCTACCTAGGAAGCCCTCTATGGCATTGATCACCATCTAATAGGCTATTTTTAAACATTTATTGTGTTTATTATCTATCTTCTCCATTTCAGTGTAGCCCCAGGAAGGCAGAAACTTTTGCCATTTTTTTTTCCTCTGTTATTTCCCAGCGACAAAACAGACTCCGGCTTACAGTAGGCACTCTGTAAACTGTTGTTACTGATTACAGAACAAAAGCTTATGACTGACATTGTTAGCCTTGAGGTTTGTAGGAGAGAATAAAGGTATGTAGAGTGCCATGTATAGTGTTTGGCATGGAATAAGTGTCCAGTTATAGTTCCCCTCTCTCTCATTTATATTGCAACTTAAATCTGGGCCACAGTGCTAAAGTCACTGAGATAATGAAGTATATGTAATTTATTATTAAATATACAGGAACTTTAGTGTTGTAGGAAAAAAGCTTAAAAATCCAGAGGGTAGAAAAATAAAAGGAGCACTTGCTGATCATTTGACATGATAGCTGTGTAACGGTTTGATCCAGCAGAGACTGAAAGTGGATGTTTGTCACTCCCTAGCACTGCCCCATCCACAGTTCAGCTGGTCTTAAAGTTAATTGTGGAACAATCTTTGTAAAGGGGTGTGATTCATAGTGAAATGAACCAAACAGCCAGAGCACTGAAAGATTCTGCATCCAGGTAGGATGTGGTACAGTAAAATTCACTGTATTTTTATCATCTCTTTTCTCCAATGTCTTACTAAAATTTAATTTATTCATCTTAAGAAATAAATTTCTGTGTACATGCCTTAGGTCTATAAACACACACTTGATTATACATTTTGATCAGGTGCCAGTGCTGTCAGAGTAATAATTCACTTAACTTAAAATCATGTATCCAACAATCTCTGCTTCATGGAACACAGCCAAGAAAAAAAATAAATGAAGTAAAAATGAAGCGGGAGGGGAGGTGAAATAGTATATAATTATGGATGATACAAAGCACCTACTGTGTGCCAGCAGCTAGATAGGTGTTTTACATGTTTAATAAAGGGTTTCTTAATTCAGGATACAGAATGCTTGGGACTGGTGCACGGGGATGATCCAGAGAGTTGATATGGTGTGGGAGGTGGGGGGGCGGATTCAAGATTGGGAACTCATGTACACCTGAGACGGAAAAAAAAAAAGAAATAAAGAAATAAAGGGTTTCTGAGTAACCAAAATGGATGATAAAGTCCATACACTGATGTTTACATGTATCATCATATTTTTAAGAAAGGTTGTCTCACCAGTTAAATTTAGTTTTCCTTGATAATTAACTTTAATGATATAATACTTTTGTCATATTAAAGTACATTTTATTAACATCAGATATATCTGTCCTAATATGTTGTTAACCAGTATTTTATATTTATGATACAGTTGAGATGTATGACTCTTCTATACTACAAGACTTCATATTGAAAATTACACCAATCTCTTTTAATGCTGGACTGTTACAGAGTCTGAGGTTTCTATACATAAAATTTGTTACTGTGGCCATATGAATTATATTTTACTATGACAAACTATAATTATTGCTGAAAGTCTAAAGTCATGCAGTCTGAGTATTTTGACTTTAAGTAGTTAGCCCAGAAATCTGGAGTCGGTCAGTCAGTCAGTTTAGTCGCTCAGTCGTGTCTGACTCTTTGCGACCCCATGAATCGCAGCATGCCAGGCCTCCCTGTCCATCACCAACTCCCGGAGTTCACTCAGACTCACGTCCATCGAGTCCGTGATGCCATCCAGCCATCTCATCCTCTGTTGTCCCCTTCTCCTCTTGCCCCCAGTCCCTCTCAGCATCAGAGTCTTTTCCAATGAGTCAACTCTTCGCATGAGGTGGCCAAAGTACTGGAGTTTCAGCTTTAGCATCATTCCTTCCAAAGAACACCCAGGGCTGCTCTCCTTTAGAATGGCCTGGTTGGATTTCCTTGCAGTCCAAGGGACTCTCAAGATTCTTCTCCAATACCACAGTTCAAAAGCATCCATTCTTCAGCACTCAGCTTTCTTCACAGTCCAACTCTCACATCCATACATGACCACTGGAAAAACAATAGCCTTGACTAGACGGACCTTTGTTGGCAAAGTAATGTCTCTGCTTTTGAATATGCTATCTAAGTTGGTCATAACTTTTCTTCCAAGGAGTAAGAATCTTTTAATTTCATGGCTGCAGTCACCATCTGCAGTGCTTTTGGAGCCCCCCAAAAATAAAGTCCGGGGTAAGAGAGTTCAAAAGTTAGTAAGGACCTCAAATGAGAGTCTCAACTACATGTAAGGAAAATGATGATATTAAGAAGTGAGGTAACATGCCTAAGACCTACAGCTTTCTGGCTGGTAAAGCTCTAATTCCAGCTTGGGGATTTTACCCAGTGTGATTTTACTACTTTTGTTTAAAGTGATCTTCATTTCAATATTTTTCAAATCCATTTGACTGGTTTTCTTTTTCCTCTTCATTTATTACATTTCATTTTAGAGGAAGAACTTGCTCTTTTTCTTTCAATGTATGTCCTCCTAGGAAACCTCTTAGAGGAAGGTTTGCTCTTAACTCTAACTCCTCCACTTCCATACACAAACACATGGGCACACTCCCCTTCCATCGGGGTGGGGAATACTTTAACTGTACCCCCTGCACTTCCATACATACACACACACAAACACATAGGCACACTCCCCTTCTGTCAAGCCGTCCATTTACCTGATGGTTAGGAGAGTTAGGGATGCACCTAATTAACGGAGGGAAAAGCCAAGTACCGTAAGTTTGGCAATTCCTAATAATGTTTCATCACTTTATGAATGCTATAATCTAGAAAATACAACAGCCGGTAAAAACAATGGGATTACAGACTCTTTTCAGAAGCAGTCTTAGAGATTTTACCCTGAGGATGCTGAATCCCAGGAATATTATGACTTGCCCAGCATCACTTAGCAAGTTACTAATTAGTGGCAGCTTGCTTGTTGTCATAGAATTATTCATCCCAGTCAAAAAGTGAGATTTCAAAAATAGTAAAGTGGGCCCTTGGACATTTATTTCATTGTTTGAACAGGGGAATGGTAATTATTTTCATTCATGACTTAATTACCCATTTACTTTATAATTGCCTATCTTAGACCATCCACAGTTTGTTAAATGTAGGAAATTTATTTTGCAGCTCTATGAAAAGGTTGCTCTTCTTCTGACAAATTTAGGTGAGTAGAACCCTTTCAATTTCATGATACATTATTGTGGTCTGAAAAATGCCTTCTCAGATATGAAACACTGCTGAAAAGAAGCATTCCCTTTATTTTGAATTGTGTACAACAGTTTGTTCTTTGCCCTCAACAGGACATGTTATGTCTAAGAGCTGGGAGAATCTTTCCTACCTAAAGTTTTAAAACCCCCCACAAATACTATCCTTTCATGAGCTAACACAACTTAAAGTAGGTTTTCTCTTAATGCTCCAAAACTATAACATCACAAAAATACATGTGTATGAAGTACCTATAATCATTTAGGAAAGGAGTCATTCGCTACAGCCTACAATATTTATTTAATTAAAAACATAGCCAGTCTTCATGGCATATAAAAGCATAGCAAAGTTAGTTGCTTTGAAGACTAGGACTCTTTTACCAGGAATATAGGCAGGTTAACTATCACAGACATTTGTAGAAATATTGATCTGGACAGTTACCNAATACTATCCTCTCATGAGCTAACACAACTTAAAGTAGGTTTCTCTTAATGCTCCAAAACTATAATATCACAAAAATACATGTGTATGAAGTACCTATAATCATTTAGGAAAGGAATCATTTGCTACAGCCTATAATTTTTATTTAACTAAAAACATAGCCAGTCTTCATGACATATAAAATCATAGCAAAGTTAGTTGCTTTGAAGACTAGGAGTCTTTTACCAGGAATATAGGCAGGTTAACTATCACAGACATTTGTAGAAATATTGATCTGGACAGTTACCCCTAAGACCCTGTAAAGCACCAGAGCAGTCTAGTAACCAGCTATAAGCTGTGCATTCACTACATTTTCAAGACAGAGGAACTGTCCCAATGTCATTAATGAGATATTAGTCATTTTACGCTATGCAGTCTGAGAAAATTATATGCTCCCACACAGAACCTGTTTTAGTGCATTCCCATATGTAGCTTTTCCAAAAGGGGAAAAGCACAGAAGTGTTTTTATTTATAATAATCATTATAATAAAAGATGCTGTTTATTTAGCCCTTCTCTGTGCCAGATACAGAGCTAGGCACTTGGCATATCTCCTGTAAAGTCACAGAAATCTTCCATCACCACCACTCTTTGCCCCAAAAGATAAAAGTTCATGTCCACAGAAGAGATAACTGCCCATTGATATAGTCTTCGTCCAGGGGCAACTTGATGCAGGCTGGAAAAGATGCTGATAGAGATCCAGCCGTGGTGAGTCTGGTCCATCTGGGAAACCACCAGTTGGCTGATGACCTAGGAGACCTTCCTGTGTAACCAAGAGTTCAGTAGCAGAAATGAAATGAAGCTAAAGCCCTAAAGCAGCCTTTGTCATTTCTTCCCTCCACGGGAGTGCAGCCTTGTTCTGAATTTACGTTTAAAACATTTAAAATCAGATTCGCTTTGTCTCTCCCCTCCCTTCTCAGATATGCTCCTGGGAAGCATTTTGAGCTGTCATTTGTGGGAAAGGAATTGATGGAGGAAAGTGGTAAATGAGCAACTAGAAGCTCAGGGAATCTACGTAGAAACAGAAAGTGATGTTGCATTCAGTGCATTTTCTTTGATGTTGTTTGAGGTGAGGATGGAAGTCCTGTGAAGGATAAGTGCACCTGACGTGAGATTCCAGGGTGGAGGACTGAGCCATATTTTTGGCTGTATCACAGCGTCCAAACAGCACTGGCGTATGGAAGTTGAAATATGAGGAGATGAGAACTGGTGCCTGACTGACGTCAGGAAATTGTAAGACAAAGATGCTAGTATACAGTAGAAGCTCTAGAGGTGAGGTCATCTGGGTATTTGTACATGAGATTGAAAATGATGCTGGATGAGGGTGACAGGTAAAGAGGTCAGATGCTCATTCTGAGATGGGAGTCTGACTCCTAGTCCAGAAGCACCTCACATCACAGCAGAAATAGAAGTCAAGAGCAGGGAGTTATTAGGAGCTGGGAGGGGACCTGACCCCACACAGTTTCCACTTATGAGGTGGGTCCTAAGAGCAAAAAGAAAGGCTCCTGCAAGGAGCCAGGGCTGGGCATGTGGCGCCTTCAGCCTGGCTGTGCCTGACCAGGCTCTCGGGGCAGCCTGGAACAGAGGAACAAACCAGATATCCCCTCCCCTCAGACAAGTGTAGCCACTTCCCACCAGACCCTTGTTGGGGCTGGTCTGGGAGCTTGAGGATCCCTCGGATGGGCCAGTCCATCGCACGCCATCTACCGGCCAGCTGGGTCTCCTGCAGCCTCCTTGGACCGCCTGGGCACCCACCCTGTGTGTCTGGAGAGTGACAGAGGAGCTGAGAGGGAGTCAGACGCAGCCCCTCAAACTCTGCTCCCCTTGTCTCCACAGAACAGCCTCGCACAGAGTCCGAGTGGGAGAACAGCTTCACCCTGAAAATGTTTCTTTTTCAGTTTGTCAATCTGAACAGCTCCACGTTTTACATCGCGTTCTTCCTCGGAAGGTAAGAACCCCGTATCTCCGCACCTCCTGGGGCTAGGAACAGCTCACAAAGGTCATTGACCAGGGACGATAGAGAAGGCAGCCTTTAGAGTGACCTCATAAAGTATAAAAAGATCAGTCTCCTTTCCTTTACCTTCCCATTCCCGGGATGGTCTCTGTCAGAGCCCCTTGTACCTTTTCTTGCTAAAGTGGGCTGAAAAAATAGTTTGCATGCGTGAAGGATGAGTGTAAATCTTGCAGGCTCCATCGGTATCTGAATCAGGCCCCTGGATCTCGTACCTGTAAGAGCAGGTGACATCGTGGAGGAAGGTGGGGAGTATGTCCTACGTCCCTGACCACACAGAGGAGGGAAGGATATTCACGTGGAAGGGAGGCTAACGTAGGATGCCGAGGGAGCCTAGGTTACTTCTGAATCCAGCAATTCTGAAGATCTTGAGTGGCCATGTCCCATGAATTTCAGCACCACGAATTATGTCTGAGGAGATGAGAACCAGGGAAGAGCCAAGCGTTGAGTTTTAGTGAACAGGATGGGCAACCTCTCTGCAGTTTCTAGCTACTTCATGGAATTCTATTCAAATAGTTTTCTTTAAAAAAAACATTACTAATATTCCAAAAGATCAACTGTACCCAACCTGCTGCTTACACAACAAGCACTTGATATTAAACAGAAAATGTTAAAAGTCACACCATGCAGCAAAAACTGGCCTCTGTGGTCAGCAGTCAGGCAGAACAGCCAGAAGAGAAATAGCCCCAGAGAATTCCAGAAGTTGCCATTATGCCATTTCTGGGGAGTTTTCCTAATTCCATCAGACTTGTTCCTTACTGCACCATAATTTTCACTGGAGGATGTGCTAATCTGAATATAATCTTCATTGAAGCTACAGGATGCTAATGGTTTGTTTTTCTGTGTGTGTTGAAGATTCACAGGACACCCAGGTGCCTACTTGAGGCTGATAAACAGGTGGAGACTAGAAGAGGTCAGTATTCTCCCATCACTCCTGGTTTCCTACAGACTTATATTAAACAGCCTGAGGGCAACTTTGTGCAGATTAGAAAGCAGACAGCCTTTCTTCCCGTCCATTGATTCTTGAATTTCTGTGTTTGCTTACCTCGCAGTGCCACCCTAGTGGATGCCTTATTGATCTCTGTATGCAAATGGGTATTATAATGGTGCTAAAGCAGACCTGGAATAATTTCATGGAACTTGGCTACCCGTAAGTACCTTAGATATCTATACTTGAGAGGCAGCATGTCTCTTGGCTATTGGCTTGGCTATTGGCTTTTCTAGGTGTGGCAAGTAAGATAAGCAATGCAGACTCAGCAGTTAAGCCCATGCATATTATACCTGGAGCTAGTCTTCATGCTTAGATTTCAGAGACAAATGATGAAAGTGATAAACATGGGCCCTTTTGGAAGATTTAGCACAAACTGCAAGAACAAAAGTGAATATTCTTTAAGAAGTCTCTGTGGACCCCTAAATATTGGATATCCACTTCCAAGCTGCTTCAAATGATGACACATTAACTGAATCTCTGTGCCTACTCCCCAGCCCCTGCAATAAATCACAAATGGTCATTTTTTAACTATTTTAAATTCAGACTATGTAGAAAAAGAATACCCCCCTAAAAACAGGATTTAAAAAAGAAATTGGATTATTTCTAAGTCAGTATATCTTAACCAGTTAAAATTGTTATTATCACTAATAATAGTTTATGTTGATGGCAATGGGCAAAAATTTGCATCTGTTTTGTAAGGATAACCTTGGATTTGGCTGTGTTTACTCAGTTAAGGGACATAAATCAACAGCAGTCCCATTTCTGCTTTAAATTCTATACCTATAGGTTTCCATGTCAGCCCAGTGTCCCCATAGAGAATTCTAGGTTTCAGGGAGGACCACTCAGCCCGAACAGTTAGCTGGAACTTAGGTCACTTTGGAAAGTCATCTCTTAGCTCCCTGTAAGAACCAACGCCAATAATTTTCTCTTCTCAGATTTACTTCAGAAAACTTCCAAGTGTTTCATGTTTTCTATAAAACTTTTAAAAAGATAAAGCATAAAATTTAAAAAAAATTAGAAGCATATTCTCCTTTAAAGTATGATCCATAACTTATCAAAATGTCATAGACATCAAGGGAACTATATTTATCTTCTATGAATATGGCCATAGAACAATATTGTGAATTAGGCAGAATTGTCTTTGATACCCGTTTTCTTATTTAATTTCACATTTTTGTTTTGGCATTGCTACTCTCAGATACCCCTCAACTTCCTCCTTGCCTCCTACAGCATACAGACCTGACTCTTCCTGCACATTTCTTCAACCCCATTGCATATCACAAGATGCACTTCTGAACACTGCTAAGGTTAAATGTACTAACCTCACCAGTGTGAGCTGCATTTTACTAGGAATCAGAGCCCCCATTGAGTTCAAGACAAAAGCAGACAGGTCCAGTTGTAGACCTGCAGGCTTCTGTGTGCCAGGAGAGGAGGAAGCCTTTGTGGGTTTTCAGACCTTCTAGGATCCTCAGATCAGAGTTTGCAGGTCAGCACCCCATGGTAAGACTGCTCATGGCTCCTTAAATAAGCCAGCAAGGCCAAACCCTCTTCTCTTCAGAGGTCTGAGTGTTGCCTTTACCCTGGAGGATCAGTTTATCAACATTCTCAGTCCTCTAACCAACCCTCCGAGGCAACATTGAATAGGAGACAGTTTTGTGAATGATTAAAATAAGTTCATCAATCATTCTGTTCACTTACAAGTGCTTGAAGTATAGCCTCCATTGTTACTTCCTTCCTAATCCAAGCTCCTTCCTAATCCTAGGAGCTTTAGCTCCTAGGCAGCCTGTCCTAAATTTTTTTCAACTGCTGCTCTATATTTTAACTCTACTTCTTATTACTTAAGTCTTATGATCAGTTATATATGTGTGTATATATATATATTTTAATAAATTGATTTTGTTGTGCAGGTTAATTCAGAATTGGTGGACTAGAAGAAAACTACGACAAGAACATGGGCCTGAAAGGAAAATAAGTTTCCCACAATGGGAAAAGGACTACAACCTTCAGCCGATGAATGCCTATGGACTCTTTGATGAATACTTAGAAATGAGTATGAAAATAGTCTATTTGATTCTATTTTTAAAATTTTATTGACTTTTAGTTGATCTACAGTGCTATGTTAATTTCTGTTATACAGCAAAGTAGTTATACATATGGATATTTTTTCATATTCTTTTGCATTATGGTTGACCACAGGATACTGCATATAGTTCCCTGTGCTGTAGAGTAGGCCCTTGTTCTGTTTTATCCTATTAATTATAAATGTGAATTTTACCTCTGTATCTGCATTTAACTAGACATATGCCATTACTCTTGAGGCTGACAGTGTGGAGGGATTCTTGAGCTAAATGCAGAGGAAGGGTATCTTGCTTTAAGAAACTTTTTTGATAGAAATAATGCCAAGTCACTTCACATTCTTCACGACATTGTGTCCTGTCCCTTGCAATAAATCACCAGAAAAAAAGAGCTGAAAACCTGGAGAACCAAAGAAAAAGGAGTGATCACTCATGGTATGATTGATTGATTCATTCAGCACACATCTTTTTTTTAAAACATTGAAGTATATTTGATTTACAGTGTTATGTTAGTTTCAGGTGTAAAACGAAGGGACTCAGTTATGCATATATATATATATGTAGATAGATACAAAGATATTCTTTTTCATATTCTTTTCCTACAAGACATTTGCTATAGTTCCCTGTATTATATAGTAGGACCTTGTTGTTTATTTTATATATAGTAGTTTATTTTTATATATAGTAGTTTGTATCCAGCAGACATCTTTTGAACCATGTTATGTCCAGACTTTATATTTGGCACTAGAGATACAAAAAGGAATGAGGCACAGTCACAACTCTCAAAGAGTGCTCCGTGGCGGGAAATCAGAGATGTGAAACGTTAAGTGTAATAAAGTAGCAGAGATGCTGCAGGATGAGTTGCTAGCAGGTAGAATGGGCAGTCATTTCTCTTGGAAAGGGTGGCAGGAAGCTGGGAATGTATAAGCTTAATGCTACACTTCCATTGAAGGAATCTCATTTCTCTGTAATCAAACCCAAGCTGTTTATTTTACCGTGTATCTGAGAGCATGGACTTTAGAAACACTGGTGGTGTTGTTCAGTCACTGAGTCATGTCCTCCTCTTTGCAATGTCATGAAATGCAGCATGCAAGGCTTCCCTGTCCTTCACTGTGTCCCAGAGTTTGTTCACATTCATGTCCATTGAGTGATGCTGTCTAGCCATCTCATCCTCTACTGTCCTCTTCTTTTGCCTTTGATCTTTCTCAGAATCAGGCTCTTTTCCAATGAGTCAGCTCTTTGCATCAGGTAGCCAAAGTATTGGAGCTTTAGCATCAGTCCTTCCACTGAATATTCATAGTTGATTTCCTTTAGGACTAACTGGTTTGATCTCCTTTCAGTCCAAGACACTCTCAAGAGTCTTTTCCTGCTGCTGCTAAGTCGCTTTAGTCGTGTCCGACTCTGTGTCACCCCAGAGACAGCAGCCCACCAGGCTCTCCCGTCCCTGGGATTCTCCAGGCAAGAACACTGCAGTGGGTTGCCATCCCAGCCCCTCACTTATTAACTCTGAAACCTTGGGCAATTGCTTAATGTCTTTGTCTCACTTTCCACTTCTCTATCATGGGGATAAAAAGAGTAACCACTTCAGTGTATCTTTGTGTGGACTCAATAAATTAATGCATGGAAAGGGCTTAGAACCATGCCTAGCTCAGAGTATGTACTGGATATATGTTAACCATGTCATCATCATTATTTTTCTTTGTATCTCCCAGGGGAGAAAAACTTAACAAAATATCTTAGCAGATACAATGAGTGTGGATAGATTTTCTTGTTGTTTGCGTTTTTTTTTTTCTAATTATGTTTAAGCTCTGAGACATTGGGGTGGAGGTGGGAGTAAGGGATGGGCAAGATGCATTAATTCTGAAAGAAGCAGTTGTTTCTGGGCAAATCTGAAAATTAAAGGAGTGGTAGAAATGATGCTTAATGTTTCTCAGCTCGCTTATGGTGTTTTTAGAGTTTCAATTATAGAATGGTATAATGAGTACAGTATTGTAAAGCAAAACAAACTAAAAAATTAAAATTAAAAAAAAAGAATGGTATAATGGTATAACTTGGAGAAGAAATCAATTTGGGCATTAATAATAAAACTTAATAAAATGAATTCATTAAGAGAAGTAACCACTTGGAGGTCTCTTAATGGATTCTTCTCCCATAAAGAAGGAAATGAACAGTCATGTTGGTATATAGAGTGCTTGAAAAGAAGCTGTTATGGGGTTAGAACTGGTAGTGCTCCAAATACTACAGTAGCTTTGCAGCAAGAAACAAATCTCTGAAGTATCACAAGAAGACTAGTGAATACTAATTGCTTGCTTCTGTTCTTGTTTTTTGTTATTTTCTTAATGACCTTCCTGCTTTGCTATATTTTTAAAAAATGTTTTCATTGAAGTAGAATATAAAGTGAGAAAGGCATATAAATCAAAAGTGTATGTATCAATGACTATTCACAAAGTTATGCATAGATGTAACCAACCTATGTAGGTGAGGAGTTAACACACTACTGGTATCAGACCCAAAGCCAGTCCACTGCCTGGCTTTGAAAATCATTCTGTTGGAAGACAGCAATACCCATTTATTTACATACTATCTATAGTTACTTTTTAAATTTAATTTTTATATTATAGCTGATTTACAGTGTTATGTTAGTTTCAGGTATACAGCACGGAGGTTCATTTACACACTGTTGTTGTTTAGTTGCTAAGTGGTATCCGACTGTTTTGCCACCCCATGGACTGTAGCCCCCCAGGTTCCTCTGTCCATGGGATTTCCCATGTAAAAATACTGGAGTGGGTTGCCATTTCCCTCTCCAGGGGATCTTCCAGACTCAGAGATCAAACATGTGTTTCCTACACTGGCAGGCAGATTCTTTACCCCTGAGCCACCAGGGAAGCCCCTCAGTCATATATGTATATATAGATATAGATACATATCCATTCTTTTTCAAATTCTTTTCCCTTATAGATTATTACAGAATATTGAGTAAAGTTCCCTGTGCTATACAGTAGGTCTTTGTTGATTATGTTATATATAGTACTATGAATATGTGAATTACAAACTCTTAGTTTATCTCTTCTCCTCAGCTTTCCCATTTGTTATCCATAGGTTTGTTTTGGAAATACATTCATCTGTATCATGTTTTTAGATTCCACTTGTAAGTGATATCATATAGCATTTGTCTGACTTATTTCACTAACAATATTCTCTAGGCCCATTCATGTTGCTATAAATGGCATTATTTCATTCTCTTTAATATCTGAGTAATATTTCATTGTATATATGTACCACATCTTTTTTATCCAATTCTCTGTCAACAGACATTTATGTTGCTTCCACACCTTGGCTATAGTATATAGTGCTTTGATGAACATTGGGGTCATGTATCTTTCGGAATTATGGTTTTCTCTGGCTATATTCCCTGGATTTGGATTGATAAATCATATGGTAGCTCTATTTTTAGCTTTCTAAGGAACCTCCATACTGTTCTCCATGGTGGTTGTACCACTTTACATTCCCACAAAGCATGTAGGAAGGTTCCCTTTTCTCCACACCCTCTCCGGCATTGGTTATTATAGACCTTTTGATCATGACCGTTCTGACTGGTGTGAGGTGATACTTCATTGTAGTTTTGATTTGCATTTCCCTAATAAATAGCAATGTTGAGTGTCTTTTCATGTGCCTGTTGGACATCTGTATGTCTTCTTTGGAGAAATGTCTATTTAGATCTTCTGACCATTTTTGATTTGGTTGTTTTTTCCATAATAAGCTGCATGAGCTGTTTGTATATTTTGGAAACCAATCCTTTGTTGATTACTTCATTTGCAAATATTTTCTTCCATGTTGTAGGTTGTCTTTTCATTTTATTGATGGTTTCTTATACTCTGCAAAAGCTTTTCATTTTGTCCCATTTATTTTCATTTTTCTTATTCTAGCAGGTAGATTCAAAAATATATTCCTGTGATTTATGTCAAAAAGTGTTCTATATTTTCCTCTAAGAGTTTTATAATATCTGTCTTATATTTAGGTCTTTATTCTTTTATATGTAGCTGTCCAGTTTTCCCAGCACCACTCATTGAAGTCTTTTCTCCATTGTATAGTCTTGCCTGCTTTGTCATAGATTAATTTACCATAGATGCATGGGTTTATTTCTGGATTTTCTATCCTGATCCATTGATCTATAATTCTGCTTTTGTGCCAGTAACATGACTGTAACTTTGTAGTATAATCTGAAGTTGGAGAACCTGATTCCTCCAGATCCATTTTTCTTTCTCAGGATAGCTTTGGCTATCTGGGGTCTTCTGTGTTTCCATACTAATTTTTGAGATTTTTTTTCATTCTAGTTCTGTGGAAAATGCCATTAGTAATAGAAATTGCATTGAATCTGTGGATTGCCTTGGGTAGTATAGTCATTTTGATAATATTAATTCTTCCAATCCAAGAACACAGTGTATCTTTCCATCTGTTTGTGTCATCTTCATTTCTTTCATCAGCATCTTAAGAGTTTTCAGTCTTCTGCCTCTTTGGGTAGGCTTATTCCTGGATATTTTATTTGCTTTGATGTGATGGTAAATGGGATTATTTCCTTCTTTCTGATCTTTTGTTGTTAGTATACAGAAATGCAACAGAATATACTATTTTGTTTCCTGCAATCTTAACCAAATTCATCGATAAACTCTAGTAGTTTTCTGATAGCATCTTTAGGGTTTTTTGTGTACAGTATCATTTCATCTGCAAATAGTTACAGTTTCACTTCTTTTCCAAATTGGATTCCTTTTTCTTCTGATTGCTGTTGGCTAGGATGTCCTGTCCAGAACTAGGTTGCATAAAAGTGGCGAGAGGGGACGTTTTTGTCTTGCTCCTGATCCTACAGGAAATGCTTTCAGCTTTTCTCCACTGAGTATGATGTTAGTAGTGGGTTTGTTATATATGGCCTTTATTATGTTTAGGTATATTTCCTCTAAGTCCACTTTTTGGAGAGTTTTTATCATAAATAGGTGTTGAATTTTATAAAACATTCTATCAAGATGATCACATAGCTTTTATTTTTCAGCTTGTTGACACAATATATTGCACAGACTGATTTGCTCAAGTTGGCTTTAGGCAGTCTATCTACTGATGGCTAGAGCTACATTCCCACCCTTTGTTGTTTGAAAGTTAAAGTGAAATTGCTCAGTCCTGTCCAATTCTTTGTGACCCTATGGACTATAGCCCACTAGGCTCTTCCTCTGCCCATGGGATTTTCCAGGCAAGAATACTTGTGGGTTGCTATTTTCTTCTCCAGGGGGTCTGCCCGACCCGGGGATTGACCTCAGGTCTCCCACATTGCGGACAGACTTTTTACCCTCCGAGCCACTAGGGAGTCCCTAAGGCATCTCAACACTGGAACCTACCCGCTGTTGAATGGGGCCAGGTCTTGATGAGAAAAAAGGCAGCCTCCAGCAGAGCTCACATCAGTGAATACTCCTCAGTACTTCTGCCACCATTGTCCTTGTCCCCACAGTGAGCCACAGCCATCCCTTGGAGATCTTTCACCCCAGGAGACACTCCAAGACCAGAAGGTAGGTCTGGGCCAGGTTCCTATGAAGTCACTGCTTTTTCCCTGCCCAGTGCACATGAGATCTTGTACCTACCTTCTAAGAGTGTTGTTTGCCTCAGTCCTGTGAAGTGCCTGTGATCAAGATCCACTGGCATTCAAAGCCAAATATTCTGCTGAGGGTTTCTCCTCCCAGTGCCAGATGCCCAGACTGGGGAGTCTAATGTGGAGTTCAGAACTGTTATTCCTATGGGAGAACCTCTGTGATACAATTATGTTCTCTTTCCGGCAGGTATGGGATTTGATTATACCACAAAAGTGTCCCTCCTACCGTCTTGGTGTAGCTTCTTGTCTTTGGATACAGAATGTTTTCTCGTGTCTTTTTTGTTAATGGTTGTTCAACAGCTGGTTGTGATTTTGGTGTTTTTAGGGAAGGGGAGCTCAAGTCCTCTACTGTTTTGCCTCTAACTGGTATCAAACCTTTTTCTTCTTCTGTCATTGATTTTTAATTCTGCTGTGGTCAAAGGATACTCTGTGGTATTTTAGGCATTTAATATATGCTGAGATTTGTTTTATGCCCCTGCATATTTCTGTTTTGATAAGTGTTTAAAGTGTGTTCTGCAATTGTTGAGTATAATCTTCTATGTCTATTAATTGGCAAGTTTAACTGTGTTGTTCAAATCTTACATTTGTGTCCTATTAAACTGTCTATTTCCTCTACTAGTTACCAAGAAAGAAGTGTTAAAGTCCACAATCATACTTGAGAATTTTTTCTTAAGCTCCCTCTAGTTTGGTCAATTTTTACTTTATATACTTTGAAGCTGTATTGTTATGTGCAAACAGTTTAGGATTATTCTATTTTACTGTTGAGTTGAGATTTTATCTTAAAGTCATTCTTTATCTATAATAATGTAATATTTTGAAGGTGTGATGGGCAAGCAGCCCATCCTCTCCAAGGACAGAACTGAGCCTCTGTGGTCATTGGGAGAGAAAAAGGTCCACCCTGTTCTCAGTCACAGCCAGGCAGGTGGACTGAGCTTTACAAAAACCATACCCCAGGACCAACTTGGCTTAACTCATGACCACACTGATCATCTCCTTTGCTGCAAAAGAACATCACTAAGAGCAGAGATCAATAACTTATTCTTAAAGGGCTAGACAGTAAATAATTTTGACTTTGGGGGTCATGATGCAAAATTGAGGCTATTATATTTTAAATGGTTGTATAGGTATTTACATAACTACTTAAAATGTAAAAATTATTCTTAACTCACAGGTAGGTTTAAAAAAAGAAACAAAGCAGAGAGTTGTCCAGATTTGGCCTTCAGGCTATAATTTGCTGACCCTTGATCTAGAACTTTTATATGTCTGGCATACAATAGAAATTACTAGACTTAATGACTATTGAAAGAAGCAAAGTAAGTATAAATTCTTAGCTGGAGTAGGTGTCTGCTATTTCAAAGATGAAAGCAGAAGTGTATGTGGTCAAACACCATGAAAAATCAAGGAAATGTGGTATTATATAAATAAAAATAATATTTCAATCTAAGTGGTGAAGAATTCAAAACAGTTGTAAAGAAAATCATTGAGCTACAAAAAAAATCATGGGGAGGTAATTCAATGAACTTGCGAATAAAATTAATGAACAGAAAGAGTCCTTTACTAAAGAGATTGAAATTATAAAAGAAACAAATTATGGAGCTGAAAATTTAATGAATGAGATGAAGGTAACACGACAAACCAGATGGAAAGAAGAATAAAATGACTGGAGGATGCTGCTGCTGCTAAGTCACGTCAGTCGTGTCCGACTCTGTGCGACCCCATAGACAGTAGCCCACCAGGCTCCCCTATCCCTGGGATTCTCCAGGCAAGAACACTGGAGTGGGTTGCCATTTCCTTCTCCAATGCATGAAAGTGAAAAGTGAAAGTGAACTCGCTCAGTTGAGTCCAACTCCTAGCGACCCCATGGACTGCAGCCCACCAGGCTCCTCCGTCCATGGGATTTTCCAGGCAAGAGTACTAGAGTGGGGTGCCATTGCCTTCTCCAGACTGGAGGATAGGAATATAGAGATAATTCAGTCAAAAGAAGACAGAAATTAGACTTTTTAAAAAGTAAAGAAACCCTATGCAAACTATCAGATTGAATCAGACAAATGTGAGAATAATTGGTATACCAGAAGAAAGTGGGGAGTAGGGGCCAGAGAGTTTATTTAAAAAAATAACTGGGNTGGAGGATAGGAATATAGAGATAATTCAGTCAAAAGAAGACAGAAATTAGACTTTTTAAAAAGTAAAGAAACCCTATGCAAACTATCAGATTGAATCAGACAAATGTGAGAATAATTGGTATACCAGAAGAAAGTGGGGAGTAGGGGCCAGAGAGTTTATTTAAAAAAATAACTGGGAACTTTCCAAACCTGGTTCCTCTGCCATCTTGATTTTGAAACCTGAGATCAAATTGCCAACATCCATTGGATCAAAGAAAAAGCAAGAGAATTCCAGAAAAACATCTACTTCTGTTTTACTGAATATGCCAAAGCTTTTCTTTGCCTGTGTGAATCACAACAAACTGGAAAATTCTTCAAGAGAGGACTACCTTACCTGCTTTTCTCTAATTATTAGAGAAATGAAAATCAAAACTACCATGAGGATTAGAATGACCATTATCACAAAGTCTACCAATAATAAATACTAGAGAGGGTATGGAGAAAAAGGAATCCCTCCTGCACTATTGGTTGGAATGTAAATTAGTGCAGCAACTATGGAAAACAGCATGGAAGTTCCTCAAGAAATTAAAAATGGAGTTGCTATATGATCCAATAATCCCAGTCCTGGGCATATAATGGGACAAAACTAGAATTCAAAAAGATACATATACTCCTATGTTCATAGAAGCACTATCTATAATAGCAAGACATGAAACAACCTAAATGTTCATTGCCAAATGAATGGATAAAGAAGTTGTGGTATATATATACAGTGGACTACTACTCATCCATAAGAGTAATGAAATAATGCCATTTTCAGCAATGTGTATATCTAAAGTAAGTCAGAGAGAAAGAAAATACCATATGATATAACCTAGAAGAAATAGATAAGTTTCTAGAAATACACAACCTACCAAGGCTGAATCAGCAAAAAGTAGAAAAAATGAAAAGATCAATAATGATTAAAGAGAGAGAATCAGTAATCAAAAGTCTCCCAACACAGAAAAACCACAGGACCAGTCAGTTTCACTGGTGAATTCTACCAGACATTAAAAGAATACAAATCCTTCTCACTTACAAAAAATTGAAGAAGAGGGAACACCCCCAAACTCATTCTTCAAGGCCAGCATTACCTTGATACCAAAGCCATATAAGGATACCACAAGAAAAGATAACATTGGACCAATATTCTTGATAAATACAACTGCAAAAATTCTCAAAATATTAGCAAGCCAAATTCAAGAACACAATAAAACTACTGCATACTACAGCCAAGTGGGATTTATCTGTGATGCATGACTGGTTCAACATATATACATTTTAAGGTAATATGTCAGATTAATAGGATGAGATATAATAATCATATAATATCTCAATAAATACAGGAAAAGAATTTGCAAAATTCAACATTTTTTTATGATTAAAAAAGAACTCTTGACAGACTGTTGTATGTGACTTAAGTTGTTTATCCTATACACAAACTCGACTTTTGCCTGCCATAGGCTGTCTGGGGAGGCCTTACAAATAGCTGTGAAAAGAAGAGAGGTGAAAAGCAAAGGAGAAAAGGAAAGATATAAGCATCTGAATGCAGAGTTCCAAAAAATAGCNGGGGTGGGAGGTGGGAGGGGGTTCAGGATTGGGAACTCATGTACACCCGTGGCAGATTTATGTCAATGTATGGCAAAACCAATACAGTAATGTAAAGTAAAATAAAGTAAAAATAAAAATTAAAAAAAAAGCATAAGTAATAAAAGCAAAATACAGAAAAACTTCTAAAATCAAATATAAAATGGCTGGGATTTAAAGAAATTCTGAATGGAATGTACTGTAGCCTAATGTATGTCAAAATGCCAAGTATTTTTGTTTAAAATACAACTGTATGTATAGATTGTATGGATAGCCATGTAGCATCTAGATTAATGGCAAAATTAAGCAGGAACTCTCTAATCAATTCTCTAAACAAAAAAGAAAAAAATGAAGAGAAAAAAGTGTGAAACTTCAGCAGTAAAAGGATAGAGTGATAGATAATCTTGACTCATAAATATTAAAAAGTGAAACTGAAATTTCTCTTACAAAATGACTTAACTCCTAACTCAACCATCAACCCACCAAAGTAGTACTAAGAAAAGAAGGCAAGTCAATTAACCCCTAAGAACTGTTCACTAATTTCCTACAATGTAGGGAGAAATAGGTCCAGCAAGTGCCTAGATATGGTCCGAAGATAAGTAAAGGAATAATCCTTAAGGTCCTGAGATGAGCACAGAAATGATCTTTGAAAACTCCCAGCATTCAAATGGAATGGTCATAAGTGCTTGCCATTTTCCAAGATGACATCCACAAGAACTCGGATCCATCCTAGCTGGTAAAGTTAGATGCTTCATGGGATCTCAGAAGAAAGAGCTGAACCCAGTTCCACCAACCTAGGTGAACTACCTTCACCTCTTCCACCTCCACCTTCTCAATACTCACTCTCAGATTACAGAATAAATAAGGCAGTATCTAATTTTGGGGTGTGTACAGAGGAGGATAGAGGGGAAGTGACAAACTAAATAAACAGAGAAAAATTTACAGAAATAAGTAACCCACACAGTATCAGAAATAAATGGAAGATCTAGTGCCAGGGTCCAGCCCTGGCAGGTCCAAGAAATTCGAAGCATGGACGGAGTCGGCGTCTTAGAAGTATTTATTTATTAATAGAAGATTAGATTAGGAAGAAATAGTGTAGTAGGAAAATTAAGTGGAGAAAAGAGGCTGAATAACTTGGTTTACGTGGAAAGCCAATAAAACCTCAGGACAAGAGGTTTGCACCATCTACGTAGGCCACTGGCGCCCACTTGAATCTCTAAGAGTGCCCCTCCTTGGGCTCCCTTTAGCGTAGATCTTAGAAAGCCAGGGCAAGTAAGTAGACATGGCGAGCCTCCACGCCCCAGATGGGAATTCAGCCAGAAATTAGAGTAAAGGGAGAGAGAGAAAGAGACACGGGGAAACCAGTCCTCCCAATGACTGGCTCCGGCCCCTATTGTCCTTCAAGGCCTTTTATACCTTTTCTGATTGTATATAGAGATCAAGGGGTAATACAAATTTATGCAGTGTTAGCAGCCCAAACTCTTATCAAAAACCAGGTTTTTCTCTCTGCATACCTAGCTGTATACACAAGTCTTAGGTGATTTACATCATCTTCAGGCCAAAAGGGCCAATTAACATTTTATGGCTCTTTTCTGATAAGGGTTTGTTAACCAGAAGACTTATTTGTGTTAAAAGTGTTGTTCTTCCCAAAGTCTGGTGCCATTCCCAGAAAGCACTAAATAAAGTTACATTCTTACATAGCAATTTGTAACAAGAGGAGTACAGTGATTTATAACAAAGGAAAGGTAATTAACTCAAAAGTCTAGCATTGCTAACATCAAACCTACTATATATCTTTCCCATATCCCGTTTAGATTGATTAACATCTTCCTGGGTGCCCAAAAGACAAAGAATAAGGAAGTCTGGCAGCTATCATTGAGTCAACGGTGAAATTCTGTCACCAATGGGATTTTTAGATAACTTTAAGATACTTCAAGCTTTGTGCCCCTCGCAGTTGGGGGCTGTAAGCAATTCACAAGCTGTAAAATATCCGGAGAAACTGTTAGGCAAATGAGAGCACTATCAGAGGGGGTTGAGTTGAAACACTCCTTTCAAATGCAGAAGACTAAAGCCCTGAGTTAACTTTTTCCAGAGAATGTCATAAGAATTAGAAAAGACACAATGTCAGGCAGAATTCTTATTTTCTAGGTACACGCTCAGGAAATGCCAGGGAGAAACTCCGAGACTTGAATCGTCCTTGCCCATCGAGTCTGCCACATGACAATGTCACGGGTGGAATCCTCACGCTGGCTCCTGGCAGCAGGCATATTCGGGTTTCCTTATTTTGGGGGTGTAGATGCTCAGGGAAACTCAGGGGGAATCTCTGAAATCCGAATCGCCTTGCCCATCGGATTTCTGCCACGTGACCGTTTCACGGGTGGGATTCCCACGCTGGCTCCCGGCAATCTAGGTCAGTGGTCATCATATTTTACTGTATTTTAGATTAACTATCATGCCTAGTCCATATCCCATATCAATTAAATTAAAATCTCAGGTATTAGTATTCTTCAAAGCTCCCCAGGTTATCTCAGTAACTATAGGGAAAATTTGAGCAGTGCCTCTCAAACATTAATGTGCCAAAGTATCACCTGGGGATCTTGTCAAAATGCAGTTCCTGTTTCAGTAGGTCCTGGGTGGGGTCTTTGCATCTGTGTTTCTAATAAACCTCTGGTGATACCAATGTCTCCAGTTTGAAGATCACACTATGGGGAAAAAAGGGGTCTAAATAGAACTGATAATGTAAAGCTGAGAAAAATAAAAAGGAGAAAAGCATGGAAATCATGCAAATGTACTTTGTTAAATAAAAGACAAAGGAAGATAAAGAAAATAAAAGCAAAGAAAGTCAAGTAATCCAGTTGGAAAAAAGTAGTAGAGTCTGGAAAGTTGTTGCATGTCCCAGAATTTAACAGAAATTTGAAATGGGTAAAACATCAGCTCAAAAAGAAGGTACAGCAACAGATAAAAACAAATAGAAAAGGAAAAGTCTAATCTAAGGGGGAAAGACAGAGAACCAAAACACTATTAGATATATAAAAACTTAGAAAAAATAAAAAAAACATATTAGAGTTGTTAAATAATCAGAATGAACCACACACAAAAAAAGAAAAAACAAAATCAAAAGGATTAAAAGCAAACATTGAGAGAATGATAGACAAGTATTATTGATAATTCAGTTTGGATAATGGGTATCTCCTAACTAGAGAATATAATAAGTGGATCATAAAAACATTCAAAGACATATGGAAATATTCTCTTAAAAGATGAAAAAAGAATCCATCCCTTGAAAGGATATACATCAGAATGTATAACAGTCAAAGTTAAAATATATCCTTGAAAAGTTACTTAATTTCATGAATTAAGAAAGAAAAGTACACAGGAAGAAATTAAACTACTTATAAGCACAAAGTGGTGTTGGGGGGGGGGAAACGGGCTCTAAACTTTTCCATAATATATTTCAATGTCAAAAAACAAGGGAAAGGTCTCTAAAGTTGTAAGGAAACAAAAATATATGCTAAGAATATTTTAAGTGGTTAATCTTACTCAACGGAGAAGGCAATGGCAACCCACTCCAGTACTCTTGCCTGGAGGATCCCATGGACGGAGGAGCCTGGCGGGCTGCAGTCCACGGAGTTGCGAAGAGTCGGACATGACTGAGCGACTTCACTTTCACTTTTCACTTTCCTGCATTGGAGAAGGAAATGGCATCCCACTCGGTGTTCTTGCCTGGAGAGTCCCAGGGACGGGGGAGCCTGGTGGGCTGCCGTCTGTGGGGTCGCGTAGAGTCGGACACGACTGAAATGACTTAGCAGCAATCTTAGTTACAAGTACAACAGTTAGATATTCTTGATCATGAAAAAATTCAGAATATACACTCCTTCTGGAAAAACAAATGATTTAGTCATCACCTGCAGCAAACTAAAGCATAAAGGAAAGTTAAAAGGCTGGGAACAGAGCGTGTATGTGTGCTCATTTGCTGTCACATTCACCTCTTTCGACCCCATGGGCTGTAGCCCACCAGGCTCCTCTGTCCATGGAATTTTCCAGGCAAGAATACAGGAGTGGGTCGCTACTTTCTTTTCCCAGGGGATCTTCCCAACCCACTGATGGAACCCACATCTCCTGCATCTCCTGCATTGGCAGGCAGATTCTTTACTGCTTGAGCCACCTGGGAAGCCCCGGGAATGGAGAAAGTCATGTTAAAATTACTGCAGGCTGCTCTGTCTCTGGTATGACACAGAAAGAAGCTTTGTGGACTTGTTTTCCTGTAGAACTAGTGAAAATTATTTAAAAACAACATTAAATCTTCTGGAAGTGGTCCTAAGTACAAACAAAAAAGGAGAAAACATTTATTCAAGAAAATCTAGTAAAACCTCATAAGGACAGCAAGAGTGTACGGTATTTGAATCAAAATACCATGAACTGCTCTCTATCTTTTTTCCTTCCAGTTCAGCAAGTCAAAGATTCCAATTTAGACTTGGTATATCAAGAACACAAGAGTCCTCCACCCCTCAGTGTCCAGTTAGAGGGTTAGCTTTCTGGGAGTTGTGCAGAATATTAGTATTTCTCAAGATGGACTGCTGTCTCTTGCTGTGGCTGAGTTCTGCGTGGATGCAGATGAGAACTGGGAGTTTCCTTCTTCTGCCCTGCCTTAACTTCTTCTTTCCTGCCTTTCCTCCTCTGCCCTGCCTTAACTGGTGGGATGGAGGCTATGTTGAGAGTACTGGGAACCTGACTCTCTCACCCCTGCTTATAAGGCAATGGTTAATGCTGGGAATGTCAGGCTGAACAGATTTAGTGCTAGTGCCAACCCCACTTGACCAAGGACTCAGCATCAAAAGCAGGGTTGTTACTTAGAAGCACACCACTGTCCCCCTACCCACAGCTCCAGAGCCATGGCTCAGAGAATTATCTCAGGATGAGAAACAGTCTTCAAATAAACAGCCAGTAGTCTCTTCCTAAAGGAATTGACTTCAATGACAATAGAGTATGGAGAAGTTCAAGCCTAAGAGGGGCTCTGATATAAAGAGTATGTGGTGAAAGGTAATTTGAAAGAAATTAGTAGATTCACAGCCAATACAGGCCAAACAGTCTGGACTATTTGCCAGAGAGAATGAAACAAGACAGCTGAGAGGAACTCTCCCTGTACCAGACGCAATTTCATAATCTCAGGAATTATACCAATGAAGCCCAAATTTGACTGGATCCATTTACAGAGCAAAGTATTCCCTAGAGCAGTGGCCTCCGATCTTTTTGGCACGAGGGGCCAGTTTTGTGGAAGACATTTTTTTCCATGGACTAAGGCTATGTGAACAATGGGGAGCAGCTGTAAATACATTGATTCACCTGCCACTCATCTCCTGCTGTGCAGCCGGATCTTAACAGCCCATGGACCAGCAATGGTCTGTGTCTGGGGGGTTGGAGACCCCTGCCCTAGAGCACTAGTAAAAGAAAACATTAGGAAAAACAGCCAGTAATTGATGGAGCTTCACAACTGGATGTAATCAGGGTTGAACCAGTGCTGGAAAGCCCTGCCAAAACAACTGGCATTTAGGTGTGACTGGTCATGCCCAAGGCTGCACATACAAGGGAGCAATATCAGAGACTTAACATCGTGTAAGGGATATCTATTCAATTTAGTTCAGTCACTCAGTTGTGTCTGACTCTTTGCAACCCCATGGATTGCAGCACAACAGGCCTCACTGTCCATCACCAACTCCTGGCGTTTACCCAGACTCACGTCCATTGAGTCGGTGATGCCATCCAGCCATCTCATTTTCTGTCATCCCCTTCTCCTCCCACCTTCAATCTTTCCCAGCATCAGAGTCTTTTCAAATGAGTCAGCTCTTCGCATCAGGTGGCCAAAGTACTGGAGTTTCAGCTTCAACATCAGTCCTTCCAATGAATACTGAGGACTAATTTCCTTTAGGATGGGCTTGTTGGATCTCCTTGCAGTCCAAGGGACTCTCAAGAGTCTTCTCCAACACCACAATTCAAAAGCATCAATTTTCAGCACTCAGCTTTCTTTATAGTCCAACTCTCACATCCATACATGACCACTGGAAAAACCATAGCTTTTACTAGACAGACCTTTGCTGGCAAAGTAACATGCTGTATATGTTGGTCATAACTTTCCTTTCTAGGAGTAAGCTCCTTTTAATTTCATGGCTGCAATCACCATCTGCAGTGATTTTGGAGCCCCCAAAAATAAAGTCTGCCACTTTTTCCCTATTTCCTATGAAGTGATGGGACCAGATGCCATGATCTTAATTTTCTGAATGTTGAGCTTTAAGCCTACTTTTTCACTCTCCTCTTTCACTTTCATCACGAGCATCTTCAGTTCTTCTTCACTTTCTGCCACAAGGGTGGTGTCATCTGCATATCTGAGGTTATTGATATTTCTTCTGGCAATCTTGATTCCAGCTTGTGCTTCCTCCAGCCCACCGTTTCTCATGATGTACTCTGCATACAAGTTAAATAAGCAGGGTGACAATATACAGCCTTGACATACTCCTTTTCCTATTTGTAACCAGTCTGTTGTTCCATGTCCAGGTATAACTGTTGCTTCCTGACCTGCATACAGATTTCTCANCCGTTTCTCATGATGTACTCTGCATACAAGTTAAATAAGCAGGGTGACAATATACAGCCTTGACATACTCCTTTTCCTATTTGTAACCAGTCTGTTGTTCCATGTCCAGGTATAACTGTTGCTTCCTGACCTGCATACAGGTTTCTCAAGAGGCAGGTCAGGTGGTCTGGTATTCCCATCTCTTTCAGAATTTTCCACAGTTTATTGTGATCCACACAGTCAAAGGCTTTGGCATAGTCAATAAAGCAGAAATAGATGTTTTTCTGGAACTCTCTTGCTTTTTCCATGATCCAGCGGATGTTGGCAATTTGATCTCTGGTTCCTCTGCCTTTTCTAAAACCAGCTTGAACATCTGGTAGTTCATGGTTCATGTATTGTTGAAGCCTGGCTTGGAGAATTTTGAGCATTACTTTATATGGGAGCAATATCAGAGACTTAACATTGTGTGAGGGATATATACTTCATCAGAATAATCCAGCCAGTCACTAAATAAATAAATAACCATAGCAAGCTCCAGAGTAGAGAATCAATACCCAAACTGACTATATTAAAATGTACAGTTTCAAACAAAAAATTAGAAAAAAATAGGTAAGTGTGATACACAAATGAAAAAGAAAAAATAAAGAAAAAGCAGTAACAGAAACTGCCTGAGAATAACTAGATTTAACAAATCTTAAAAGCAGCCATTATAAATATGTTCAAAGAACTGAAAGAAACATTGATTAAAGTAAAGGAAGGTATGAGCAAAACACCATACCAAATAGATAATATTAATAAAGAGATTTTAAAAAATTGAAGAATCACATAGACATTTTGGAGTTTTAAGTAATAACACTGTAATAAAAAATTCACTAGAGGAGTTTCACAGTAGCTTTGAACTGGCAGAATAAAATTAGTGAACATGAAGATAAATCAATAGATATTACATAATCCAAAGGACAGGAAAAGCAAAGATTGAGAAAAATAAACAGAGCCTCAGAGAAATGTGGGACTCAGTCAAGATCATAAACATGCATGTAACAAAAGAGCCAGAAAAAGCGAAGAGAGAGAAAAGAGCAGACAAAATACTCAAAGAAATAATGGCTGAAATTTTCCTAAATGTGTTAAAAAAAAACCATCAATCTATACACCCAGGAAACCCAATGAATCCAAGCAGAATAAATGCAAAGAAATCTATAAACAGACTCATCATAGTAAAGATGTTCAAAGACAAAACAAAGAGGAAAATCTTGAAAACATCAAGAGAAGAAGGTNAAAAAAAAACCATCAATCTATACACCCAGGAAACCCAATGAATCCAAGCAGAATAAATGCAAAGAAATCTATAAACAGACTCATCATAGTAAAGATGTTCGAAGACAAAACAAAGAGGAAAATCTTGAAAACATCAAGAGAAGAAGGTCACATAATTTGTATGGAATCCCCAGTAAGATTAATAACTAACTTTTCATTAGAAAAATACGGAGTCCAAAAGGCAGTAGCATAATATACTCTAAATGCTCAAAGAAAATAATGTCAACCCAAAAGCCTATGTAGAAAAAATTCTATCTTGTGAATAGGGAGGTGAAATTAACACATATCAGGTAAACAAAAACAGAAAATCTGTTGCTAGCTAACAGCTAACAGAAAATGATATGTAAGAAATACTAAAGGAAGTTCTTTAGGCAGAAAGCAAGTGAACCCCAACAGTAATTTGAATCCAAATTTTTAAAAAAGTATAAATACATCATTTCTTCTCTTAACTGATTTTAAAAGCAAATATACAAACCAACACAGATATAGTTTATCACATAAAATTAAATGTAATAAATTTGCAAATCACAGCACAAAAAGGTGGCTGGAAACAAAACTGTACTGAGCTAAAATAATGACTGCATGCTGCTGCTGCTGCTGTTAATTCACTTCAGTCATGTCCAACTCTGTGCGACCCCTGCATATAGTAATTTAATTCCCCAGGAACAAATAAAGGAATCAGAAATATTCAATAAGAATGTTAATACAACAAAAACTATAAATACATACTTGTTCTCTATTCCTCTCTCAGTTTCTTTAGAAGACATTCAATTTTATAAAGCAGAAACCACAGCAATGACATGTGTTTGTAAAATTTGGAGATATAATATGATCACATACAATGCACAAAAATGGTGTAAAGGTATATGTCTACAAAAGAATGGCATTTTTATTGCTCAATGGAATTAAGTTAGTAAAAATCTAAAGCTGATTCTGAAAAGTTAAGCTGTACATTGTAAACACATGAACAACCACTAAGGAAATAACTCCCAAAAATGCTAGGGAAAAATATCACTAAAGATATTATGATGGTACATTATGAAATATGCACTTAATGCTAAAAGAAACCAATAAAGGAATTGAGGCACAAAAATATATGAAATATATAGAACACAAAAGAAACCTGGCATCTGTAAATCCAGCTATCTCAATAATAATATTAAATGTGGTTAGATAAATAATCTAATCAAAGGCAGAGGTTGTTAGAATGGATTAAANTCTGACTCACTAAGTACAGGATGAGTTCAGACAGAGGCAGAATTAACTTTCTGTCAAGGATGTTGTGGAAAGAATGCCTCTAGTTCAGAGTGACTAGAATTGTGAACTGCTAAAGTCCATTTACCTAGAATTCTGATTTTTAAAAAAGGAAGGCCTCTGGCTAGTTTTAATGGCCATTTATCTTGTAGCTGAGGTTGCCGGCACCTTCTGACCTATCCTTTTATATCAGTTTCCTCTGAGAGAAGCTGTTTTGAAGACAGGTCTCAGGTAGCTTTGACCCAATGCTTCAAGATGGAAAACAAAGTGAATCAAGGTTCCTCAGTCTTTTAATGTATTAATTATTTCACATCATATCTTTCTATATTATGAACCAGGGANCATTTATCTTGTAGCTGAGGTTGCCGGCACCTTCTGACCTATCCTTTTATATCAGTTTCCTCTGAGAGAAGCTGTTTTGAAGACAGGTCTCAGGTAGCTTTGACCCAATGCTTCAAGATGGAAAACAAAGTGAATCAAGGTTCCTCAGTCTTTTAATGTATTAATTATTTCACATCATATCTTTCTATATTATGAACCAGGGAAAGGATTCTTTCCAAGTAATCCTTCCACCTTGTTGAAAATGCAAGTGAAAAATTTCTAAGCCAAAAGCATGCATCTTTTCATGCTAGAGTTCCCACAGCTGTGTCAAAGAGCATTTGGCATTTGACAGAAGAGAGCCACACGTGGTGACCTTCGTTCCTTCTGGTCCTCAGATCTTAACTCTGGCGCAGTGCGTATCACTTTCTTTGGTAGACCTTTAGGGCACAGTGGAAATCGTTTACTCTTTGTTGCTGTTGTTGTTCCCTAAAGATAACATTCCATCAAACTGAGAGCTACTGACAGCAATTGCTATTTAAAGGAACTGTCATCATTTATACAATTTCCAAAGTATTTGGAAAATGGTGAGAAAAAAGTTTTTAAACAAATAAATATGAAGGAGCCATTCCTCCACAGCATTTGCCTTAAAAGTGTTTTCTTTCAGCATTTGCCTTGTTGTTATTACTGTTATTCTATTTACAGACATCTCATACACTTTCATTAATATGTGTCATCCCGTATGCTCTGTCAGTTGTAAAGTACAGACTATTTTCACCTTTCGGGTTTTACTATGAACATCAGAGAATCAGTCAGTAAAGTTGGACAGAGTGATTATTGTTTATGGGAATTATCCTTCTAGGCTGCAAGCTCCTCTAAGGCAGTATCCATGACCTACTATTTCTGATGAATATGAATATGCATCACAATACCAGAGAAGCATGAATATGACTTTACGTTTCAAATTCAAATTAAATATTGTTCTAAATCCTCACTAGGCGTCTGCCCTGCTCACCACCTCCAGTGCTTTTCACTCGTCCCAGGATGTTTAGACTGTACAGAAATATAGAGAGTGGTGTCTGGTTTTAGTTCTTTAAGAAACTTATTAACCAAATTCAAGTGATCCTATTAAACTTCTCTGCTCACAGAATCCTCTTCCCTATGCCTTACTTGGCCAAAGCGCTTTAACAGCCATGTCTCTTAAACCTAGTGGCTCTAGTAGGCCATATCTCTTCAGAGTCCTTTCTCTGGTCCTTCCACCTTTGGGACATAGATTCAATTACCTTTTAGTTCCTGGTCCACAGACTAACCCTTTATCTCCTGAATCTAAACTTTCTAAATCACAAATCTTTGGGCTCTTTCTTAGAACATAAGAAGGCCTAGAACACAGGATGGTACCATATCACTTCTTGAAGTGTGTGTGCATTGTGTGTATGTGTGTGTGAGACAGGGTAGGAGTTTATAATGAACCTACAGAAAATTAAAATCAACGCTTTTTTCAGGCTCTTCCACCATTTACCTTTATATCCACAATGTCTAACACAGGCCTAATACTCTATGCCTCGTACAGGGTAGGAATTTATCAATATTTAATGTGTGCAAATGGACTGCAGGCACCATAGGTGAACTCTCATTAGACGTAACAATATAGGATCCTAGAACACAACTAGTACACTATTCATAGAAGTAGCAGAACAAGGTAATTTTTTATTAAGTATCCTGTCATAGGGCTGCTCACCTCCTTGGCTGTGCTACTTAAAGTTTCAAGTCTTAAAGACAAGGTTGGCCAAACTTCTTCAAACAAGGTGACAAGGCACCCAGTACTTGGAGGATTCCATTACTTTAGACTCAACTCTGTAACCACACGTGTGTCAGGAAGCCAGACAAATGTCTGATTGTCACCTCTGACTTTCTATACTGTAAATCAGTGGAATAGTATAATAAAACTTCAGCTATTGAGAGCTATGTTTTCCAAATAATTCTCAAAGTTTCACAATGTCATTAAACTTTTAACCATTTTGAATGAATATCTTTTTAAAATACATTATATATAACCCTGCCATCTTGAGCAAATCCCAGAAAACGTAATTTAACCTTTCTGTGATAATTTAATATAATCATTACTAACATTCATTATTCCAGCCCATGTAAAGTGGTGCCTTATGGGCACTTTGGAGTAAAGTGTGTTCTTTATATGGCAGGAAATGACCCTGACTGCTGAATATTCCTAAATGCACAAATTCTATCTTTTATAACTTTTGGGAATTTTTTGGTATTTTTCTCACTCCTGGCTTGTTAATGGGAAATGATGCTTTATTGGATGCCTCTCCTTTATAATTTTTAACTATTTTGTTTCTAAGTTGATAAATCTTAGAATATAGGAAACTAAGCCTCTTTATTTAGGAATATATAAGAACAAAAAGTCTCTGATTTTCACTGGACTTATATTGTATCATGTGTTTTTGCTAAAAAGGATGTTCAATTTAGGATGTACATAGCTATGCAGAGGTCATAATGTTGCAGATAGTTAATTTACATATATTTACAAGGTACTTGTACTTTTAAGAATAATGTCATAGCTTTAAACCATTTGCTTCTCATACTGGTACTTTATATATATTATATATTTTATATATTTTTGTATATTTGTATATTATATTTTAAATATATACAAACATATATAGGATATGTATTTATAGTATATATATTTCAATACATTTTATATATGTAAAATATATACAAATTATATATTTTGTATGGAAATTTGAAGTTCAGAAGATCCTCATATCCACAGTCAACTTTATCCCTTGCATGTTGACCCCAAAATCTGACATAGTTAAAACACACTACAGTTTGCAAATATTCTGGTCTGTTAAAAACTAATAGACTCGACAGAGTTTATCTTACAAATGATGAAACTGACTGATGGAATTTTTAGATTCAGACTATTTCTTCTCATATGCATTCATGCTAAGTCGCTTCAGTCGTGTCTGACTCTTGAACTGTATGAACTGTAACCCACCAGGCTCCTCTGTCCATGGAATTCTCCAGGCAAGAATACTGGAGTGGGTTGCCAGGCCCTCCTCCAGGGGATCTTCCCAAACCAGGGATCAGATCGAACCCACATCTCATTACGTCTTCTGCGCTGCAGTCAGGTTCTTTACCACTAGCACCACCTGTGAAGTTGTCATATATTTTGAATCTAGTCTCAACTATTAATCCAGTTATACGCATACACACTAACTAGAAGTTTGAGAAGTAGAAGAAACTACTAGTAGAAGAAACAATGCCAAATAAGACCAAGAAGTAAGCAAATAGTAAATGGATAGATCAGTAGAGACATAAATGGGTAAGAAACTTTGTTTATGGGGATTACTATTCATATTATACATTTTCTCCATCAACAGTTATGATAAATGACAGCAATGGTTCTCCACTGGTTGGTAGTTTCTGAGAATGTCTCTAACCATTTTTACTCACTTACTCCTGCCCACGTCCCTGCTAGTGTTCCCCCTTTATTCATTTTTTTATCTGCACAGTCTAAAGTTAATTTGTTTCCTGTTAGGACCAAGGTCGAAGCAGCCCTGTTTCCTTAAAGCATTATGAAAGGTTGCTGAAAGTTTATTAAGACTTAGAAGAGGAACATTTAGCACAGAGATGGGAGAGGGTCATGAGAAATCATGAGATCCTTGAAGAAGTTTCCATTTTTTTTTAATCCTTTTTCATTCCACGAAGCATGTCTATAATTTTCTACTTTATTCTGTGATATTGCTGTATTTTTGCAGCAATTTGCACCTCTCACTACCGACATATACACACAAATGTTTTTTCTTGGTGGATACTTACTCTCTGTGCTTGCAGTTTCTTAGGTTCAGAATCTTTCTTTACCTTCTTTTATACTTAATATTTTCTCGGAGAAGGCAATGGCAACCCACTCCAGTATTCTTGCCTGGAGAATCCCAGGGACAGAAGAGCCTAGTGGGCTGCTGTCCATGGGGTCACACAGAATTGGACACGACTGAAGCAACTTAGCAGCAGCAGCAGCATACTTAATATTTAGAACACAAACAAGAGGATCCAGTTCTCCAAAAAAACAAGTGGATCAAGTTCTCAGAACAAGCATCACAACGATCGTGAATTTGTCTATGCCAAGCTAAATTCCATATTTAAAATGTGCAAATTTGGCACATTCATGAGAGGAAGTCTGTAAGTAATAAGATGGGTATAAAACAGCAAATCACGTTCCTTGTTAGTACAAGTATTTCAGATCATTCTGAACTGTGGCCAGAAGCTAACATTTCAGAACAACCAAGTTCTGGCCCTGTCCAGTTGTTCTGACCTCACTTCTTCTCAGATAAGATGTACTTTCTCACTGTGCTCATGGATCACAGAATGCAAGAACGGATTATGGTGAGGACCTGTCTACTCTAGAACCTTCGTTTAAATGATTTCAGTCCCTGGTGGCTCAGATGGTAAAGCATCTGCCTACAATGTGGGAGACCCAGGTTCAATCCCTAGAGTGGGAAGATCTCCTGGAGAAGGAAATGGCAACCCACTCCAGTATTCTTGCCTGGAAAATCCCATGGACGGAGGAGCCTGGTAGGCTATAGTCCATGGGGTCACAAAGAGTTGGACATGACTGAGGGACTTCACTTTTCTTTCTTTTACTTAAAGCCCTAAAATCCTGTGGTGGGTAGGCCAGTGCAGTGCTTAAGGGCTAGATCATGAAGTCAGGTTTCCTAGGAGTTTGAAACATGGCTCATTACTTAACTGTGCAAACTTAGACATGTTTACTTAGCTTCTTTGTGCTTAAGTTCACATCTGTGTAATGAGGATAATGTATCTACAACAGGGTTATTATGAGGATTAAATGAAATAATATCTAAAAAGGGCTTTGTAACACACATTTATAATCAGTAAATGGGATAAGAATATTATAAAGAAAATTAAGTCATATATTTTCATGCAGAATTAATGCTTAATAACTCTACAGGAAAGATATTTTCCTTTGTAGATAATGAACCTGAGATTCATAGAATTTACATAACTTTGGCAAAGTCACAAACTTTTTGCTCAGTAGAGAGATTCAAACTCAGAACACCTTGAGCCTAAAATCCATGCTGTGACCTCTTTTATTCTGAGTTCTCCCATTCCTCCCATGGCCCTTCCCAGTATTCAGTCAATATCCCCAAGGTTCATTTTCCTTATGTTACCATTGGCTCTTCTCTCCCCTTTATCTCAAATATCCTACTTAAACTATCACAACCACACATCAGAAAATTTTCCCTTATTTTCCTTCATACCATATACTCACTACTACCTGATATCATATTATATATTTATTTTTTTATTTTCCATATTCCCCGCTGAGACAGTAAACTCCACACAAATAAGGATTTCATTCAGTTATGTCCACTGCTTTATCCAAGTTTCTATAGCCTGTAAAATTATGCAGCCTAGAAGATTACAGGTGTTCAAAAATATTTTTGATAATATATGAGTGAATGAATAAACTAATGAATGGATGAATGAAATCCTTTCCCTCAACAAATGTTGTAAAATAAATGCATTTAACACAAACACTCCACAAAGCTTTTTTCCTTTTCAGGCTCATAGGTACAACCATTTACCAGCACATAAAACCTACACACCAGAGAGATCCCCCTTTATTGTGCTATTCCATTTAAAGTCATTTTCCATATCAAACCGTATACAGAGAAGTAAAAGCATTTTATATCATTTTGATTATGTTCTGTTCCTACTTAAAATTTACTATGTTTGACATTTGCTAACACACCCCAAATCAAACCTGCTAATCATGGCATTCCTGATTCTTTGCTAGTGTCTGCATTTTATTTTAAAACTAACTCTTCTCATTTCTTGGTGTATTTCAAATTCTAATTATTATTGCCTGTTTTATATTGAACATAAGTATATTGACTTGGGTTTGCCTCATGAAAATTTTTATTTCTTTCTATCATATAGCTATTCAAGTTCAAATCAATTCTTCCTGAAGAGCTGGGTCTCATAAGATCATTACAAACCATTTGTTTTTTATTTCGGCATAGTACTATAAAAAAGCAAATTAAATTGTCCAGGTTCTTGCCTTCCAGGTTCTCCGATTTTAACACAAATAGTGATGGGGTAAGAAGTTAGTTGTATTGGAACACAAAATATACACAGCTAATCAGTTCATGAGTTGATGCCCTGAAAGGTTAAGATGATGTTGAGAGTGGAGTAAAACCACTGTCAACCAACTTAGATATGCAACAGTGAGATGTCCTAGTCTGGATTTTACTCTTTGCTGTTTCTTCTACTTAAATCATCTCTGCTTTGATAATTAAAATTATATTTCTCCCCAGATGGCTTCTCAAATTCCAAACTCCACTCAGGCTTGTAGGTTCCCATTTTTCAGGTAGCTCATAAAACAAACGTGCTCAGTATAGCTTTGTGAGTGTTCATAAGTGCCTGTTTGTGTATGTGTGTCCACAGTGTTTGAAGTTAAATTGGAAAGTTTCAAAAAGGTAATATATAGCTACCACATCCTCAAATAGGGCTTCCCAAGTGGCTCAGTGGTAAAGAAACAGCATGTCAATGCAGGAAAAGGAGGAGATGTAGGTTCGATTCCTGGGTCAGGAAGATCCCCTGGAGGAGAAAATGGCAACTTGCTCCAGTATTCTTGCCTGGAAAATCCCATGGCCAGAGAAGTCTGGCAGACTACAGTCCATGGGGTCGCAAAGAGTCGGACATGCACGCATATACTCAATCTATGATTAAGAGGTTTAATCAGAAACCATAACTATTAAATGACAGTTTAACTTTAGTTTTCTAAAAACTGTTTATGTAGTCAGTATACACATATACTTTGCATAATACATTTGCATAGATAATGTTTAAAAGGTAACAGATCCTCTTGTTAACAATGGCTACTTCTACTTATCTCACTTTTCTAAATTTTCTATAATTAACAGAGTTTGCTTTTATAATTAGAAATAATATTACCTAAAAACAAATGTATTTCTAATACAGTGCTTACTTGATCATAAGGATACAAATAATTTTTTCTGCGAGGACTTTTTCTCTTTCAGACCCCTAAGAAAATTACCATTAGTTTGTAATTTAACTCAATATATTTTTTGGAGGTGTAAAGTAACTTCAGAGCTGACCCTCAAAGTCTGCATATACCCATAACTCCTTTTTCATCACATAATAACTTAAGTCATGAGCAGAAACCTTAAATTGATTTAGCCTAACCATATCTGAGCGCTTCCCAGGGGTAGAGTGATAAAGAATTTGCCTGCCAACACAGGAGGCTCAGAAGACTTAGGTTCAATCTCTGGGTCAGGAAGATCCCCTGGAGAAGGAAATGGCAACCCACTCCAGTATTCTTGCCTGAGAAATCCCATGGACAGAGGAGCCTGGTGGGCTATAGTCCATGGGGTTGCAAAGAGTGCAACATGACTGAGCACATACCATACACACATGTACACACAACCAAGTCTGTAAGCATTATGCAGAACATGAGGGAACAACTGAGCGCAAAAGTCTGCCTCTTTGAGAACCTTGAAAACTTCATGAGGTAGAAAGTAAACCCAGGCAATGTTAAGAATGGTTTGATATCTCTGATATCTCCAACATATCTAAATCCACATTCTTCATCATACTAATAATATTAAAGTACTTAATCTATGCTAGCCTCTGGGCCTGGTCATTGTTACAACAACATATAACAACCTTGCAAAGTACAAATTATTATTAATGTCCATTTTAAGAGACATTCCAGAGAGATTAAGTGACTTGTCCAAGGTCACGCAGGTAGTAAATCAGTTCAGTCAGTTCAGTGAGGTCCGACTCTTTGCGACCCCATGGACTGCAGCATGCCAGGACTCCCTCTCTATCAGCAACTCCCAGAGCTTGCTCAAACTCATGTCCATTGAGTCAGTGACGCCATGCAACCATCTCATCCTCTTTGTCCTCTTCTCCTACCGCCTTCAATCTTTCCCAGNAGTAAATCAGTTCAGTCAGTTCAGTGAGGTCCGACTCTTTGCGACCCCATGGACTGCAGCATGCCAGGACTCCCTCTCTATCAGCAACTCCCAGAGCTTGCTCAAACTCATGTCCATTGAGTCAGTGACGCCATGCAACCATCTCATCCTCTTTGTCCTCTTCTCCTACCGCCTTCAATCTTTCCCAGTATCAGGGTCTTTTCCAGTGAGTCAGTTCTTCCCATCAGGTGGCCAAAGTATCAGAGCTTCAGCTTCAGCATCAGTCCTTCCAATGAATATTCAGGAATGATTTCCTTTAGGATGGGCTGGTTGGTTCTCCTTGCCATTCAAGGGACTCTCAAGAGTCTTCTCCAACACAACAGCTCAAAAGCATCGATTCTTTGGCGCTCAGCTTTCTTTATGGTCTAACTCTCTCAGGTAGTAAATAGCAAAACTGAAATTCATTCCTGTTTCTCTAGCTCCAGACTCCAGTCCCTTTCTTTACACCCAGCTGGTCTACACTGGGTAATCCTGTCTCCACCATGAAACTCATGGGATCAGTGTCAGAAGTGCAAGGAAGTAGCCAATATATATCTTATAGAATTTTCTATACAATGATGGGGCTCAGGAATACAGCACACCAGAATATGGCGCCTTGGCATACTGAATATCTTCAGCTGAAGGAGTCTGAGGAAATGGTAGAAGCAGGAGGATACTTTGACCTCCACCCTTGCCCTTCAGAGAAGGAGCTAAATCTCCCATGTGAAAGGTACCCCCATGTAGCGGGAAGAAAGAAGACATCTTTATAATCACAGAAGAGTGGAGAGCTGAGAAATACAAACAAACCTAATCATTAAACTAACCTTACCTTCCTAGTTACTGCTTCATCGCTTACTACCCCTAGCCTAAACACCTCTGCCTTGTCAATTCTTCATAAATTTACTGTTTCTTTGTCAACGGGTATAAGAGCTCTCTGCTCTGGTCACCTCTTAGGATCTTCATTCTTGTCAAGGTGCCTATGTACATGAAAAAATTCAATAAAATGCATTTGCTTTTATCCTGCTAGTCTGTCTTGGAAGTTTGTTAACTTTCAGAGCAGTCAGGAGGTCAGTTTGTTAACTTTCCGAGCAGTCAGGGGGTCAAGGAAAACTTGTTCCTTTCCCTATATCATCTAGCCCTTATATCCACCCTGATAGATTCTTGTGAATAAAGAAACCTAATGAGAAACATGCATAATTAAGCAGAACTAGAGGGTTCTCATGAACCAGATGCACATCTGATAAACAGTGCTCTGGGTTAAGATAAATTTTAAAGAGTTCTTTTTTTCGGCATTATCTTTTTCCTCCCTTCCTTCCCTCCCTCCCTTCTACCATCCTCCTTCCCTCATCCCTCACCCTGCTGATTCTACACCTAAATCAAGCCAAACTCTGGGTCATGTTTGGTATTTCCTTTCAATATGCTTAGCCCTAGAATATATCTGAAACCAGAATGCACTAAAATAAGCTAGCAGACAGACAGAACACAAGAACTCTACTATAGCTTTGTACAAACAAAGCAAAACTTCTTGGATTAAAAAAGACAAATGTAGGGACACTTTTTATCTATCCTGTAGTTGGTGACCACTTATGCATAGTCTGGCCATGTGGACAGTTGCCCCTTTCCTTTTCTTGTTTTCAGTCATTTCCTTCAAGAAATCCAAGGGATGGATTGTGATTTCTAAGGCTCCCTACATGTTTGACATTCTGTTATTTTTAATAGTGCCTACTAGAGCTAAATAAGAATAGATTATTGACAAATTAGAGGGAAAATACACTTCAACAGAATCATTTAACACCAAGAATGTTGCTAAAATACACACTGTGGGCTGCACATTGTTTTATGAGTCTGGATAACAGTGCCATTTACATTCCAATCCTGGCTCTATCCCTGCCGTGCTAGGAGAGAGATGAATCTCTCATTTTTTTTGGTATTTTAATTTCCTTAGTGGTTAAGCAAAGACTATACATACAATCTACTCTTCTGAATTTCTCAGTGGATTATAGCAAAACCTTTCATAATGTTTTGGCTTAAAAGATTTTTCTCTGAACCATATTTATGTTTTCATATTCTATTTTTTCCCAGACAGTCATCAATAAGATTCACAAAGGAAATATAGCCATATAATTGGATTAATTTTCCTAAATCCTAGCATGATCTCAAAATGTTTGCCCGTGACTAATAAATGAATTTGAATTTCTGGCAAATGGCACTCATTATGCAAATGTTTCAAATATCTTCCTTTTTCTTTGTAGTCAGAGCAATCTGGTTTAACTAACTGTGAGAAAATAAATGTTAGTATTCAACAGCATTAAAACACTGTTCTGTTGGACTAAAATTCCCCTAATGAAATAAGGAATCAAGATGCAGAAGATTCCATGTCAGTGCCAAAGCAGTAGGTATACTATATGACCATGTGGAGACTGAATGCTGAAGTCGGAAATAATCTTAAAAAGAAAAAAGAAACTAGAAAAGGTTTGAATTTATATATGAGGAAAGGAGTGAAGTGTGGCATGAACTGTGGTGTGGCTGTTATGAAACCACAGATTCTCTGTTAGACGTCCTGTTAGAGATTCAGCCAAAACCCTTGGGGATGACGAATCACTCCATATATAGGAGAACATCAGGCTTATTCCAACTACACATCATATAACTGAGATCAGAATTTATAATAACTATAAATGCTATAAAAATAATTTATTGAATGCTTATGACACGTTAGGGACTCTGAAAATGTTATTTCAAAGCCTCGTGTAACCTTTAAAGGTAAATATTATAATCTCATTTTATAGAGGAAGTAACTGAAGCCTAGACAGATGGATAACAAAAACAATAATAGAAAACAGTTGTTTAGGATTTACAATGGGCCAGTACTAAGTGCTTTCTTATACATTATTCATATTGTAAGATATATATATATATATATATATATAAAACATTTAATTTTCATACTAACTCTAGAGGCAAGCATTAGTATCACACCCATTTACCACATGGGAAACTCATACATGGAGAGGCTAAAGAGCGTCCTCAAATCCAGGAAATCTGACTCCAACAGCCAGGCCTAAAGTACTACTCCATACTTATTCTCATACAGAGAGTGAGTAGCCATGGAAGAATCTGAACATTGGGCTTGGACTCCAAAGCCAGCATTCTTTCTCAGTCTTCATGTTTCTCAAACTGGCTGCTCATTAAATAACTTGGAGAACATTTGGTGGGTGGGACTTCCATTGAAAGGGTGTGATCATTTTATCACACATACAAAATGAAGGAGCTTTCAGTCGAGCTGTCTACTTCTGTCTAAGTGCTAGTGAATACTAAAAGAGTCAATTAGCACCTTCTCTATTGCTTGGAATAAAAGTTCTCATCAGTTCTCAACTGATTTATCAGTTGACTCGTGGCTAGGTGCTAAGACAGGGCCGGGACCCACTGCCAACGGCTGTAGCCTAAGCATGGCTGCCAGTAAACCAGGACTAGGAAACTTCCATGGGTTTCACAGAAATGCTTTTATTCCCTAAGACAAACTTTTGATCTATACCTCTTTCAGCTTTTCACTTTGACAAATATGTATCTGAGTTCCAACTATGGGCCAAATGCTAGGAAATACTATGTTGGTGCTTTGGGGAACTCAGATTCCTTGTCTTATAGAAAAGCACAATCTAGTGGGGGAAATATAAATATTGACAGATAAGTAATTCATGGTATAATACTAAGAAGCCCTTTTAGCTCTGTACCCGAGTGAAAGTTTCTGATATATGAGAAAATTCTAACAGGTTCAGGTATACTCTGGGGGTCAAATCGTGCACATAAAGGTGAGATATGGGGCCTTACAATGTGTTTCACTCTCATAAATGAGTTTAGACAATGCTGTGTGCTTTTAATGTACCCTGGAGAATTAGATAGATCATTATTATTGTTGTTGCTATTTTATTCTCCAACTATGAGTTTACGGCATCTTCTCTTCAGTGGTTTGTGTCCCTGAGAGCAAAATAAACTCAACACTTTCTTTCTGCAACCTCTCATGAATATTAATATTGTCTTTTATTTATTGTTTGGCAAAATATGACAAAAATAAAAATGCACTACAGTGGAAAAGAACATGCATACACCAAAAATATCTAGCTGCTGTCAGAATACTTGTGTCATCATCATTATCAATAAATGCACGGTTGACAAGCACGTTCTATACACCACATCGTCCCACAATTCCTTCTAACCATTGACTTTTCTTAAAGGGTGTTGCTGATTCTTTGGCTGCTACTTGCAGAACCCCCACTACTTTTAAAGCTGTACAGTTTTGTCATTCTTAAACTAGAAACATGGAGTTCAGTGACAACCAGCCAAGGAGATTTATAACAGCAGTCATCCAGAAACAGACTTTCAGAGCCTTAGAATCTTCCCTCAAGGGCTTTATACCAAGAAGCTCAAATATATAAAACAAACAAAAGTAGAATTATTTTGGTTGAAAAAGGGATAAAGATGGAGTCCCTCCTGTTCAGACCTATCCTCACATCCTAGAAGAGCCTGAAGCAACTCCACAGAACTCTTTGAGTTCTGCACAACTGGACAGCCACTGATCAGTCCACTTTACAGACGCAGAACCAAAGGAACAAGACAATGAAAGTGGATGAGGCCGCAACTTAGTTAGCAGCGAAGCTGAGACTAATATTCCTATCCCTTCTGTCCAGTGATCATTTTACACTGCTTTTTGCCTCCCCACATAGGTCAATTTGAAGGAAGGACAAAAGACATAATTATTAGAAACATTATCATGACAGTTTGTTTTCCAATTTTGGCAAGTTAGAACCCTTCTGCAGTTTGTTAGAGATTCCCAGCATATTTACTGCATGTTGGACCAATCAGTAAAGCAGACAGCTCCAAGATGTCTACTCTGTGTTCTTACACTTGGAGTAACACATATGAAAGTACTAGTTACCTTGGGTTCTGGCAGCCAAAAGGGAGTCTGGCCACATTGAGAACTTTACCAGGATTCTAGACAGGACAGCAAGGCCGTTCTCTAATTTTCAACTGTATTTCTAAGAGTGGTATTGAATTATATAACCTTGTTGATATCATTGAACCACTCTGATAAAACTGCTCAAAAGCATAAAACAGTCCAAAGGCTGGTGGTATTTTGTTGCATATACATTTGATTCAACAAATCCAGCAGAATGTACACAATGTCACTGCCTCCTGTTGCAGTTTGGGTCTAAATAAACCCCTTCAGTAGCTATATGGTAAATCCAGCTTCAGAAAGTATTAGGAGGTATATAGTAAATTAGAGACAGGCTCATGATTTGAACTCTGTTTTGATTCCTAGTCCAGTGATATTCACCTAAGTTGCTTCATAACTATATTCACCTCCTTTCTATAGAAGATTATAGCTGATGTCCAAGATAGGCAAAGATTTTATAAACATTTTCTAATCCTTTTTTATAAGGTAACAGATCCTTAGCCTTACCACACCTATAGCAGAATTTTTCCATACAAAATGTTGTTGAGCAATTATTCTTCCTGATAACCTTCAGTGATAGCAGAGTTTATCTAAAGGCAGTCAGAATTATTTCCTCAAAAATATTTTTGTCCTCTATACTGAAAGGTTAAAAAAAAATAACTCCCTTCTACAGTATGGTAGAGAGATAAAAAATAAACTCATAAAATACCTTATCACTGTTAGAATACTAAAAGACTGTGTAAATTTATGATTTTGTTATTAATTATATTATTACTGAAATGGATCATGTAGAATGTTGTGAATCATAATATTGAATTCTTAGAATTATATTCAACAATGGATAAATATGGAGACAGGGGACTTGAGAGAACCCCACATGAATTCTCCCTCTCCTGGCAGGACTAAGCATACCTAGTGGATGTGATCAATTTCTCTAGTTATCCAGGAAAGAGGGATCTCAAGTTTCTTCAAGAAAACTCTCAGCTGTTACAGAAAATGACAGATTAATGAATGCTAAAAGTTTGTCCCTCCAAAACAGCAATGAAAAACATGGTAAAGACTACTGGAATCAATATTTCAGAACACTGCTGCTAAGTCACTTCAGTCGTGTCCGACTCTGTGTGACCCCATTGACGGCAGCCCACCAGGTTCCCCCATCTCTGGGATTCTCCAGGCAAGAACACTGGAGTGNAACCAGGATTCTAGACAGGACAGCAAGGCCGTTCTCTAATTTTCAACTGTATTTCTAAGAGTGGTATTGAATTATATAACCTTGTTGATATCATTGAACCACTCTGATAAAACTGCTCAAAAGCATAAAACAGTCCAAAGGCTGGTGGTATTTTGTTGCATATACATTTGATTCAACAAATCCAGCAGAATGTACACAATGTCACTGCCTCCTGTTGCAGTTTGGGTCTAAATAAACCCCTTCAGTAGCTATATGGTAAATCCAGCTTCAGAAAGTATTAGGAGGTATATAGTAAATTAGAGACAGGCTCATGATTTGAACTCTGTTTTGATTCCTAGTCCAGTGATATTCACCTAAGTTGCTTCATAACTATATTCACCTCCTTTCTATAGAAGATTATAGCTGATGTCCAAGATAGGCAAAGATTTTATAAACATTTTCTAATCCTTTTTTATAAGGTAACAGATCCTTAGCCTTACCACACCTATAGCAGAATTTTTCCATACAAAATGTTGTTGAGCAATTATTCTTCCTGATAACCTTCAGTGATAGCAGAGTTTATCTAAAGGCAGTCAGAATTATTTCCTCAAAAATATTTTTGTCCTCTATACTGAAAGGTTAAAAAAAAATAACTCCCTTCTACAGTATGGTAGAGAGATAAAAAATAAACTCATAAAATACCTTATCACTGTTAGAATACTAAAAGACTGTGTAAATTTATGATTTTGTTATTAATTATATTATTACTGAAATGGATCATGTAGAATGTTGTGAATCATAATATTGAATTCTTAGAATTATATTCAACAATGGATAAATATGGAGACAGGGGACTTGAGAGAACCCCACATGAATTCTCCCTCTCCTGGCAGGACTAAGCATACCTAGTGGATGTGATCAATTTCTCTAGTTATCCAGGAAAGAGGGATCTCAAGTTTCTTCAAGAAAACTCTCAGCTGTTACAGAAAATGACAGATTAATGAATGCTAAAAGTTTGTCCCTCCAAAACAGCAATGAAAAACATGGTAAAGACTACTGGAATCAATATTTCAGAACACTGCTGCTAAGTCACTTCAGTCGTGTCCGACTCTGTGTGACCCCATTGACGGCAGCCCACCAGGTTCCCCCATCTCTGGGATTCTCCAGGCAAGAACACTGGAGTGGGTTGCCATTTTCTTCTCCAATGGATGAAAGTGAAAAGTGAATGAAGTCGCTCAGTTGTGTCCGACTCTGTGCGACCCCGTGGACTGCAGCCCACCAGGCTCTTCCATCCATGGGAGTTTCCAGGCAAGAGTACTGGAGTGGGGGACTACAAATTAAAACAACAATGAGATTCCACTATGCACCAAAAAGAATGAATAAAATCCAAGATACTGATGAAACCAAATGCAGGTGAGAATGAAGAAATGGGAACTCTCACTTATTGCTAACAGAAATGAAAAATGGTACAGCCCTTTTGGAAGATAGTCTCGTAGACATAACAGTTTCACTGACATTACCAAAACACATTTGTCAAAAATACATAGATCTGTACAACACAAGAGTGAACATAATGTAAACTATTCTGAACTTTAGTTAATAATAATGGATTAATATTGATTTATCACTTCTAATAAAGATGGTAAATGAATTGGAAGCACTCTCCTGCTTCCTGACACAAAATATTTGGGCTTATCTTGTATTTGCTCTGTCCCAGGCCTAGAGTTGGTAATTTCTCTAAGATTCAACTAAATGCTGTTGAGTAGAGACTCACTTTAGATTCATAACATAATTAAAACTAAAAGGTTAGAAAAGATAATTCATGCAAACAGCAACCAAAAAAGAGCTAAGGTAGCTTCACAAAATAGAGTATAAGACAAAAATTGTTGTGTAAAACAAAGTGAGTCAGTAACTAATGATACAAGAGTCAATTCTTCAAGAATTACAGAAACGATTAACTTACATATACTTAACCGTGGGCCGCAAAACACGTAAGATGAAAACTGAAAAAAATAAGCAATGAAAAGACAATTCAACAATAATAGAAGGAGACTTTAACACCTCACTTTAAGTTGTAGATAAAACAACTAGATGGATGATTAGATAGGAAACAGAAGACTTGTACAACACTGTATACAATGCAGTAAACCAACTAGAGTTAACAGACATCTACAGAATAATCTACCCTGATAACAGAAGAATATGCATCATTTCCAAGCACATATGGAACCTTCCCTGGGACAAATCATATTTTACACCACAAAGCAATCTCAGTGAACTGAAAAATAATTAAATCATATATTCTCTGACCACACTGAAATAAAATTAGAAATCAGTAAGAGAAGCAAATGTGAAAAATCACAGATTTATATAAACACTTCTTAATATATGAGTCAAAGGAAAAATCAAAAGAGAAATCAGAAAATACTTTGATATAATAAAATTAAAATAATTTTTAAAAATTATGGGATGTAGCTAGCACTCAGAGGGAAATTTATAGCTGCAAATGCCTACTTTGAAAATACAAGAAAGATCTCAAATCAATAACTTAAACTTCTATTTAAGAAAGCCACAAAAAGAAGAGAAAACTAAGCCCAAAGCTGGAAGAGTGTAGGAAATAGTAAAGATCAGAACACAGAAATAAAGAATAGAAAAACAATAGAAAAAAATCAATGAAGCCAAAAGTTGGCTCATTGAACTGATCAAGAAAGTTGACAAATATTTAGCTGGATGGACCTAGAATAAAATGAGAGAATAATCACATTATGAAAATCAGAAATTAAAATGGGAATGTTACTACTGATTACACATGGGAAAATGTATCTGTTAGAGACTACTATGAGCTATCATGTACCAACAAAGTGGATAACTCAGATGAAATGGACAAAGTTCTAAAAATACATAAACTATCAAAACTGACTCAAGAAGAAATAGAAAATCTGAACAGTTACCTATCACAAGCAAACAGATTGACTTAGTAATTTAAACACTACAAGGAAAATCCCAGGATTTTCTTTTCAGAAGGTCTTACTGGTGAATTTGACCAAATATTTTTAAAGAATTAATACCAGTCCTTATGTAACTCTTTGGTATATAAAAGGAATACTGCCCAACTCTTTCTATGAGGCCAGTGTTACCCTGACACCAATGTCAGACAAAGATATCACAGGAAACAAAAACCTACATATTAATAATCTCTGTGAATGTAGATGCTAAAATGTTAACAAACTGAATCAAGCATCATTAAAGGGATTACACACCATGACAAACTGAGGTTTATATCAGGGATGAAATTTGGTTCAACATATGAACATCAATCAATGTAATAAATCATATTAATAGAATTTAAAAAGAAACAAAACCACATAATCCTCTGAATAGTTGTAGTAAAGAACTTAGCAGTACACAACACCATTTCACAATAAAAATACTCAAAAAACTAGGAACAGAAAGGAAATATCTCAACTTGATAGAAGACATCTACAAGAGACACATAGTTATTATCAGGATTACTTATGAGACACTGATACTTCCTTCTAAGAGCAAGAAAAAATCAAGGATGTATGCCCTAGCCATTTCTATTCAATATTTTACTGGAAGTTCTAGCCAGAGCAATTAAAGAAAACAAATAAAGGCATCCAAACTTGAAAGGAAGAATAAAAATACCTCCATTTGTACATGACTTGATATTTCACATACAAAAATCTAAAGAATACACACACACACACACACACACACACAAATCTCTGTGAGAGCTCATAAAATAACTCAGCAAAGTTGTAGGATATAATATCAATAAATAAAAATCCACTGTAAATATTTCTTTACCCTTGCAATGAACAGTCTGAAAATGAAATTGAGATAATTTCCATTTACAATAACATTTAAAACTGTAAAATAATTAGGAATTTAGCAATAAAGTGAAAGATCTGTACCACAGCAATTATAAAACATATAGTAGAAATAAGTTAAAGAAGACAAATTGAAAGACACTTCATGTTCACAGATTACAAAATTACATATCACTAACATGGCATTGCTCTCCAAAGTAATTTACAAAGTTATCATTATCAAAATTTTAAGTCCAACTTTTGAACAACAGGGCAAGATGATCCTAAAATGCACAGAGAAATTCAAAAGATCCCAAAAGCCTTGAATATGAAAATAATCTTGAAAATGACACTAATTTTGAAAATGAAAAACAAAGTTGGGAGACTCACACACCCTGACTTCAAAACTTATCACAAAGTTAGAGTAATCGAAACAGTCTGGGTACTGGTATTAGATTAGCTAAAGAGATCAACAGAATAAAACTGAGAGTCCACTCTATAGTTTCTTGATTTCTAATAAAGTGTGCCGAGACCATACTATTAGCGGAAAATAGCCTTTTCAACAAGCAGTGGCAGGACAACTGAATATCTACCTGCAAAGATATGAATTTGGACCATTCAGTTCAGTTCAGTTGCTCAGTCGTGTCCAACTCTTCGCGACCCCATGAACTGCAGCACGCCAGGCCTCCCTGTCCATCACCAACTCCTGGAGTTCACCCAAACTCATGTCCATCGAGTTGGTGATGCCATCCAGCCATCTCATCCTCTGTCATCCCCTTCTCCTCCTGCCCCCAATCCCTCTCAGCATCAGAGTCTTTTCCAATGAGTCAACTCTTCACATGAGGTGGCCAAAGTACTGGAGTTTCAGCTTTACCATCATTCCTTCCAAAGAACATCCAGGACTGATCTCCTTTAGAATGGACTGGTTGGATCTCCTTGAAGTCCAAGGGACTCTCAAGTGTCTTCTCCAACACCACAGTTCAAAAGCATCAACTCTTTGGCACTCAGCTTTCTTCACAGTCCAACTCTCTTATCCATACATGACCACTGGAAACACCATAGCCTTCACTAGATGGACCTTAGTCGGCAAAGTAATGTCCCTGCTTTTGAATATGCTGTTTGTCATAACTTTCCTTTCAAGGAATAAGCGTCTTTTAATTTCATGGCTGCAATCACCATCTGCAGTGATTTTGGAGCCCCCCAAAATAAAGTCTGACACTGTTTCCACTGTTTACCCATCTATTTCCCATGAAGTGATGCAACCAGATGCCATGATCTTAGTTCATATATAAAAATTAACTTGAAAAGGATTAAGGACCTAAATGGAACAGCTCATAGTATAAAACTCTTAGAAAAAAACACAAATACAAATATTGTGAGCTTGGATCAGACAATAGTTTCTTAAATACAACACCAACAGCACATGCAACAAAAGAAAAGAATAAATTGGACTTCATCATAATTCATTGTTTGTGTGTCAAAGAACACAATAAGAGAGTATAAACACAATCCACAGAATGGGAGAAAATATGTGGATATATATATATGTGTATATTAGCTTTATACAGCTGATAAATATATAGATTATATAAAGACCACTTAAAACTCAACAATAAAAACAACCCCATTAAAAAACTGGCAAAAACCTCGAATAGCCAAAGCCATCTTGAGAAAGAAGAATGGAACTGGAGGAATCAACCTGCCTGACNAAACAACAAGTGCTACAGAGGATGTGGATAAATTTCAAGTCTCCTACATTTCTGATGGGAATGTAAAATGTGGAAGCCACTGTGGAAAATGGTTTGACACTTTCTCAGAAATTCAGCAATTCCATTCCAGGAGACATACTCAAGAGAACTGTCCACACAAAATCTTCATCATAAATGTTTGTAACATCACTATTCACTAGATAGTAGCTGAAAAGTAGAAACAACCTATATGTTCATCGGATAAGAATGAATAAGCAATATGTGGCATATCTTTATAGTGAACTATATAGCCATAAAAAGACTGAAGTACTAATACATGCTAAAATATGGATAAACTTTCAAACACTCTACTAAATAAAAATATCCAGATAGAAAAGACCACACATTGTATGTTCATATAAATGAAATGTCCAAAAAGGTTAAATCAAAGAGACATGAAGAAGGTGAGTGGTTTTCAGAGGCTAGGAAGAAGAAATTGAGACTGCCTGCTAAGTCATGAGCTTCCCCGGTGGCTCAGTGGTAAAAAATCTTTTTGCAATGCAGGAGATGTGGGTTCAATCCCTGGGTTGGGAACATCCCCTGGAGGAGGATATGGCAACCCACTCCAGTATTCTTTCTTGGAGAACCCCATGGGCAGAGGAGCCTGGTGAGCTACAATTCATTGGGTCACAAAGAGTCAGACACAACTGTAGCAACTGAGCACGCATGCAGGGTAACAGTCATGAGGTTTCTTTTTGGGATGACTGAAATGTTCTGGAATTCGATATAGTACTGTGAACATGCTAAAAGTCACTAAGATGTAAGCTTTTAAAATGTTTAAAATGGTGAATTTTATATTATTTGAGTTTTACATTAAAAACAATCAATTGCCAAAGAAAGATTCTAATTTTTTCATCTAGCTTATTGGTTACTCTCAGATAGTTATTTGAGAACAACAAGTGCTGGATAAAAATTAGGAAATATTTCTTGTTCTAATTGACATCTCCTGAAGGGACAAACTGCTGGGGCACAGTTTCATGTAATAAGAAATAGAAGAATTGTCTTATGTAAGAAACAAAAGTAATTATGAATTAAAAATATAGAAGCTTAGTGAACATCCGATTCTGGAAAGTATGTGCAACAAATTTCATTTCTTCAAATAACTGTGTAAATTGAAAGGTACCCTGCCTGGGAAAAGTGGGAGTAATGGCAATGAAAAGTGGATTTTGGTAATAGTAACGCATAAAACAAACGGGGATTGTTTGTTAGGTAGGCAGTGACTTGCTAGCATAGCAAGTACTAGCAGGGATCTGAAAGATTGAGACAGAGCAATATGATAGAGAAGTGGTTAGAAGCTAGAGCACTAGAAAGATAGACAAGAAAGGTTAAGACCAGCTAGTTCAGGTGAGCTGAGAAAGAGATTTCAGCATTAGTATAGAAGACACTAGTCTGCGGTCATTTATGTGAGTGAAAGACAAGTATAGTAGAATTCTCTGCTAGAAGGATTTCAATAGCTCCAGTGGAAATTCAACCAAATAAGATAGGAAGGAAAGGAGAAAGGAAAAAGAGTGATGAGGAGGGGGAAGGGAATGAGAAAGCGAAGGAGGATGGGAAGGAGAGGAGGAAAGGAAAGACGACCAGACCTTTTCTTTGCAGCATATCTACTTAGCAAAAGGGAAGAAACAAGACTTACTTTGAAGCAGGATAATAGCAGAGGAGAAAAAGAAAGTAAAACAGTAAGAACCTATTCAAAACTGACTGATTACCTTGACTTACTTGTTTCAAGTACATGAAGCAGTGTGATAATCACCCACACATCAGTTATATGTATTTTATACACAAACACACAGGAAACCATTGGCTGTCCTAGCAGTTCTTTAAGAATACATCAAGATCACCTGGAGGGCTTGTCAGAACACAGATTGTTGGCCCCACCTAGACTTGCTCAGGTAGCTGGTCAGGAACGGGGCTCTACCAAGAGTGTACCCAGGTATAGCTAGAAGCTGCTGGTACAGGGACCACATTTTGAGAATCACCAAGTGAGAAAAGTGGGGTACTAAGAAATCTTGATGGCCTGATGAACGCACAAGGATGGATGAGGGTAGGGAAGGCAGACTGAGCCAGTTAGTTACAGAGCACTGACGACTTGTGCTAGTTACTGGAGATTAGAGAGAACTGGGCACTACAGCACATCTTTACCCTGATCAAGCAGACAGAACACGATGTTTATGCGTTTTTGTGTTAACTGTTGTCAGGGTTTTTTTGTTTTGTTTTGTTTTAATTTTACATGTTAATTGTTCTTAAATGTAACCATGGAAATCCAAGATTAGTAAAACTTACTGTGCATNCTAGTTACTGGAGATTAGAGAGAGCTGGGCACTACAGCACATCTTTACCCTCATCAAGCAGACAGAACACGATGTTTATGCGTTTTTGTGTTAACTGTTGTCAGGGTTTTTTTGTTTTGTTTTGTTTTAATTTTACATGTTAATTGTTCTTAAATGTAACCATGGAAATCCAAGATTAGTAAAACTTACTGTGCATTTCAGTCCAAGATATACAACTCTGTGTATATCAGATTCTGTATAAGAATAAAAGATGTCTCACAATAAATTTTATTAAATAATAGTATGAGGAAACTGGAGCAGATAAATCAGGAGATCTTGGTACAGCCTGGGCTCCAAGAGTGAAAAGATAAAAGTTTACTTGGTTGTTTCATACCCCAAATATTCTTTATTCCAAAGAAGAATTTCTTTAGGAGACACCAGAAGTAAAAATCCATCCAAGTTAGAGTTGCCAGAATTAGCAAATAAAAATACAGGGCACCCAGTAAAACTGAAATTCTGGCAGCTCTAATACAAGCAGACTTTGACCAAATATTCATTCAATGAACATTCAATATTTCCTCAGTCTTATAAAGACAGAAGTATAGAGCATATTCTGTGCCACACGAGACAAAAGGATGGCCAAACAGCAAAGGCATTAAGAGTGAAGCAGTAAAAAAAAAAAAAAAGAAAGAAAAAAAGAGGGAAGCAGTAAGGGAGACCAGTACAACTGGAAGAGTCTAGGAAGGGAAGCATGATCAGCAAACATGACCACAGCTGGTCCTGAAGGTGAGTAGGATTTGATTAATCAAAAGCTGGGGTCAAGGCTATGCATAAGAAGTGAACAGCATGAATATGAAGTATAGTGTCTGGATCAAGCACAGCAGGCAAATAGGAAAGGAACATTTAAGACTGACAGAGCCAGCTCCTTCACCAGCTATACAGCTTCTTGGAGCATAACTACCAACTCTCATCAATATCTCTGTATCTATAAATATAAAACCATCTCCATTTTTTTCAGCTTCATGAGGACCACATGGAGAAATCTGAATGCAAATCATCCCAGACGGTCTCCAGACATTCTGAGCCATTAAGACAAATAAATAGACTGATGGTTGGTGTGTTTTTACATAGAAAAGAAGTAGATCTCTGGTCCCAATGCATTTTCTGATTCTAGTTTGAAATAAAGATCTGTGCTACAGCCTTGGGATCTGCTCCTGGGGTGAGGAGACCTGGGTCCAAGTCTCTTGAGTTGGCTCACAAGTGAGACAGTCTCTGGGCTTCAGTTTCCAGCTGTACTGTGATAATTTGAGATTATGATTTCTCAGGCCCCTTTGAATTTAACATTCAGTGATTAACTGAATAAATCGTTCATTCATTAAACACTTACTGAGAGCTCGCCATATGTAAGGCAACTTGTGAGGAGCTGTGATGGATACAAAGAGAGTTAATTATTCACAGATATTTATTCATCATGAGGCAAAACTCTAAAGCAAATATTTCCCCCCTTATCCCATCCTTACACCGAGAGACTCATTTGAACACTCGGTAGAGGGCTGGCCTCTGGTCCACTGCACTCAGGCTGCCAGAATTGGTTCCAGGCAATCTGCTGCCTCTCCTTTATTTTCCCCCTTACCATAAGTTTCCTCAAAGGAACTCTACCTGTCTGCATTTCATTCCCTAGGGGTCCTGGATTTAACCTTCCAAAGTGAGAATCAACTCATCTGACAACTCAAAAATGTCAAAGCCCTAAACAGGGAGGGAGCTATAGTTGAAAAACTTCAAAGTATAGGTGGGCTTCAATCTTTTTTTCCCTCCATGTGTTAATGACTACAATCAGAAATTGATGCAGACAAAACAAAGCAAAGAGAAAGAAAATACGTATTTATCAAGGCTTATTGATGCTGTCAAGCTGAGTTCTATATCATCTTATTTGATCTGCATAATTATCCGTGACAACAGTTTGTTATCTTCATAGATGAACCTGAGACAAGGAGTAGGCAGTGAACTTGCCCAGGTCCAAAATGCCAGGGTCAGGAACAATCTGGATTTGTCTTAATACTAAACTAATGCTCTTTCCAGCAAACCAGCTAATTCACAGGTGCTTCCAGGCTGCCAGTATGTTTCAACCATTTATGTGGTAGGTGCTGCAGTGCAGTACTAAGTCGCTTTAATCGTGTCCAACTCTTTGTGATCCTATGGACTATAGCCCACCAGGCTCCTCTCTCCGTGGGGTTTTCCTGGCAAGAATACTCAAGTGGGTTCCTATATTTCCTTCTCCATTATGTGGCAAACCAATGAATAATACTGAAGTAACAAATAACTGCTTTAGAAATAAAGTATATTCAATTTATGTATAACGATGTCAACTTCAGCAACTTCATTCCAACATGCCTTTTTGGTTTTGTTCAAAGTAGGAGACTTATAGCCCAAATTAGGCACTTACTCATGATTCTTGCCACAAGAATATTTGCTCACACAATGCCATGAAAAGTCAAAGTGTTAGTTGCTCAATAGTGTTTAACTCTTTGCGATCCCATGGACTACAGCCCACTAGGCTCCTCTGACCATGTAATTCTCCAGGCAAGAATACTGGAGTGGTTTGCCATTCCTTTCTGCAGGGGATCTTCCAGAACAAGGAATCGAACATGGGTCTGCTGCATTGAAGGCAGATTCTTTACCATCTGAGCCACCAGGGAACCCCACACAATGCCAGAGGTCAATACACACACACACACACACACACCCTTTGCCAGAGGTCAATACACACACACACACACACACACACACATACACACACACACCCTTTGCCAGAGGTCAATACACACACACACACACACCCTTTAAAGATGTAGGGCCAGAAGAACATGTATGTTGACTGGAATAAGACTCATTTGCCCTTAAAGAATCCCCACAATCAAATGATTGCCATTCGGTACGATCCAGCATTTTTTTCATTCATATTTACCTATGGCATTGTGTGAATGAAAAAAAAAGGCTGAAAAAAAGGCTGTATAGTACTGAGTGACAATCAGGTGAATGTGGGGATTCTTTAAGGGCAGGTGAGTCTCATTCCAGTCCCGTATACATATTCTTCTGGCCCTACATCTTTAAAGCGTGTGTATGTCTGTGTCTGTGTCTGGGTGTTTATCTGTATTTCGGTCTCTCCCCTCCACCCACCCACTGGGAGAGGAAGTGAACAAGAGGGAAGGATAAGGAGAGGGAGAATAAGAGAGCAAGAACACAGAACTGAGAGGCAGAAATAGCTCTCTAATACCCATAAGGAATTCATTTGTACCACCATGCCTCTAAGGCAACTGTGCTTTTAACAATTTAGACAACAAAGTGGAAGCTTTTCTAAGCTGCATTATTATATATGTATCTGTCTTTTTAATATTTTTACAGCCCTGGGTCATCATGACAATCATATAGTATTTTGCAAAACACCACGATGCCCTTAAAGATAATCATATGTTCAGGGATGTTTACCTCTACCCTAAGGAGCTTCTGACTACTTTGATTTAGTGGTCAAGGGCACTTTAACAAATGAGTCCCATTTCCCTTGCCTGGAAGGAGGGTGTTTGTAAGAAAATCTTGCTTGGTTATAGGACAGATATTGCACTAATGGGCTCACCAGGTTAAAAACTCAGAATGGAAAGCATAGTTGAGCCAGGAAGGACAATTAGAAAAATGAAACCAGAAAATAAGCCAGCACAATACCTGATGCAACTCAAAGCAAAGATACGGAATGGGATGGAGGAATGGGTTTGGGGAGAGTGAGAGAGAAAGGGAGACTCCAAGGCAAAGTCTATGGATGAGGAGCCAGATCCTGCTCATCTTGTTCATTGTGTAGCTTCCTTACAAGCACTAATGTCCCTTCAGTATACACTGTTTGCTAGTCCTGGGTTCTCTGACTCCTCTCTTGCTATCTTATCAGTGTATATGCAGCCTTTCACTGTCAATGTCTATGTGGAAACTCCTTTGCCTTGTAATCACACCTGTTGCAGCTATGGACTTGAAAAATAGAAGCACAGCTGACAGAAGTGTAAGCTAAAAAGGAGTGAACCAGCTCTGACTGAGGGTCCACAATAAAATATTTGGGTATGTCTATGATGAGCTTTCCAGGTGGTGTGTCCTAGGCGCAAGAGACACAGGTTTGATATCTGGGTCAGGAACATCCCCTGGGGGAGGAAATGGCATTCCACTCCAGTATTTTTGTCTGGAAAACTTCAAGGACAGAGGAGCCATGTGGCTGCAGAGAATTGGACATGACCAAACACATATGACATCTGTTTGGCTACTCAGATACTTCATTTATTTCTGGATTTCATCTATTCTTTAAACAGGAAGTAGGTCAGGTCTGGAGAGAGAACTGCATTTCTTTCCTGGATCTGCCATAACAAAGTACCACACACTGGGCAACTTCAACAACAGAAATTACTGAAGGCTAGAAGTCTGAGGTCATGGTGTCAGCAGGGCTGGCTCCTTCTAGGGGCTCTGAGGGACAAGTTGTTTTATGCTCTTCCCTTAGCTTTTGGTGGTTTGCTAGAAATTTTTGGCATTCCTCAACTTGGAGATGCATCACCTATCTCTCTGCTTTTATCTTCACATGGCATTCTCCATATGTTGTTTTGTCCAAAATTCCCCTTTTTATAAAGACACAGTTATATTGGATGAGGGCTCACATTTTAATGACATCATCTTAAGTTGATCATCTGCAAAGGTCCTCTTTCCAAATTAAGATCATGTTCACAGGTACTTTAGAATTTTGGGAGAAGTGGACACAGCTCACCCCAAAACAATTTTTATGTTTCTGTGGTGAGGGGGTGGTGGTGGTGTTCTGTGAAGGAAAAGGAACTTTATTGAGGCTTCTATGTGTGTATATAAATAGGCCTATCCTGTGAGGTAGGCCTGGTCCTACTCAGACTGCCAGAGATGGTGGAATTCTTCTGTTATAAAACGTGTTGAAACCTATCAAATCTAAACAGGCCATAAGACTCAGGGGCTTGGCATTCTATTTGTGTCAAGACTGAGAGAGGCCAGGGACTCCCCAGGCAGGCTATAATGGGGACAGGAAGAAAAGCACTTAGAATCTCACAGATCGCAATAAGGATCTTCTGCCACCACACAACCAAGCAGGGTTCCCTCTGTCATCCCCATATCTCCACAGAGCAGTAAGAAGGAAAGACAGTGCACAGAAGATAGGAAAGATAAGACAATTGGTTTGGAATGACAGGAAGTAGGAAATCAAAATAAGATTCAGTTTGGTTCAGCCACTCAGTCATGTCCGACTCTTTTCGATCCCATGAATCACTCACCTGGCGAGGCCTCCTTGTCTATCACCAACTCTCGGAGTTCACTCAAACTCATGTCCATCAAGTCAGTGATGCCATCCAGCCATCTCATCCTCTGTTGTCCCCTTCTCCTACCCCCAATCCCTCCCAACATCAGGGTCTTTTCCAATGAGTCAACACTTTGCATGAGGTGGCCAAAGTACTGGAGTTTCAGCTTTAGCATCAGTCCTTCCAATGAACACTCAGGACTGATCTCCTTTAGGATGGACTGGTTGGATCTCCTTGAAGTCCAAGGGACTCTCAAGAGTCTCCCCAACACCACAGTTCAAAAGCATCAATTCTTCGGTGCTCAGCCTTCTTCACAGTCCAACTCTCACATCCATAAATGACTACTGGAAAAACCATAGCCTTGACTAGACGGACCTTAGTCAGCAAAGTAATGTCTCTGCTTTTGAATATGCTATCTAGGTTGGTCATAACTTTTCTTCCAAGGAGTAAGCGTCTTTTAATTTCATGGCTGCAGTCACCATCTGCAGTGATTTTGGAGCCCAGAAAAATAAAGTCTGACACTGTTTCCACTGTTTCCCCATCTATTTCCCATGAAGTGATGGGACCGGATGCCATGATCTTCGTTTTCTGAATGTTGAGCTTTAAGCCAACTTTTTCACTCTCCTCTTTCACTTTCATCAAGAGGCTTTTTAGNCCTTGACTAGACAGACCTTTGTTGACAAAGTAATATCTCTGCTTTTGAATATGCTATCTAGGTTGGTCATAACTTTTCTTCCAAGGAGTAAACGTCTTTTAATTTTATGGCTGCAATCACCATCTTCAGTGATTTTGGAGCCCCCAAAAATAAAGTCAGCCATTGTTTCCACTGTTTCCCCATCCATTTCCCATGAAGTGATGGGACCAGATGCCATGATCTTCGTTTTCCGAATGTTGAGCTTTAAGCCAACTTTTTCACTCTCCTCTTTCACTTTCATCAGGAGGCTTTTTAGTTCCTCTTCACTTTCTGCCATAAGAGTGGTGTCATCTGCATATCTGAGGTTATTGATATTTCTCCTAGAAATCTTGATTCCAGCTTGTGCTTCTTCCAGCCCAGCCTTTCTCATGATATACTCCGCATATAAGTTAAATAAGCAGGGTGACAATATACAGCCTTGATGTACTCCTTTTCCTATTTGGAACTAATCTGTTGTTCCATGTCCAGTTCTAACTGTTGCTTCCTGACCTGCATATAGATATTAAGTAAAGGATAAAAGTAATTTTTAATGAGTTGTTATTGTTTGTAAGTCCCAGACTTGTAAGTTCAACTGAATAATTTTCATTTATGTAAAGAATTTCCTTTCATATTCATTTGCTCAACAGTTATTCACTGAACATCTACCACCTGACAAGGATTTTGGTGTTGGTAATAAAATGGTAAGTCACAGTCCTCAGTGGCTACTAAAGTTTTGATGTTAAAAAGGCCTGAGATCAAATTTTATTTGCACAGTCTATCTGTACTTCAATTTCCTTGTGTGTAAAATGGAGATGATAATAATACTTAATCATAGTGTTTTGTTAAAAGAAAAGTTATCTATTATATGGAAAGTATTTATTTAGCATAGTGCCTAGAAAACATTAAGTGCCATAGTGCAATTATCTCTGTTAAGATATATTAATAATCAATATTATTATGATTATATATGTAGCACAGAGGAGAAAAGAATTAATTCTGATGAGGAGAGTGTAAGAATGGAATCACCCATGAGGTGATATTCAAACTGATCCTTGAAATTAGGTTTAGGATGAGAGATGAAGCAAAAGAAATTAAATAACAAATAATATTCCATCTTTTCTTCCTTAGATATTGAAATTGTTCAGAATTTAAATGTGCTGGCATTTTCAACAGAGTCTTGTAGCAAACACACAAATGATAATTTTCAGTTATTTCTGAAGTTCATAAATTCTTATAGATGTTACTTCAAAAAATAAAGGGAGAATAGAGTAGTGCAGTAAAACTGGAGATATAAAAAGTGGTTCAGATAAATATACTGACGACTTATAAATCCAAGAATTACATTTTTCAGGAGTGAAAGAGCTGGCTTAAGCCTAAACAACAAAAAAAAAAACAACTAAGATCATGGCATTTGGCCCCATTGCTGCATGGCAAATAGAAGGGGAAAAGGTGGAAGTAGTAACAGATTTCCTCTTCTTTGGCACAAAAATCACTGGGGACAGTGACTACAGCCACAAAATCAGAAGACAACTGCTTCTTGGCAGGAAAGCAGTGACAAACCTAGACAGTGTGTTGAAAAGGAGAGACATTACTCTGCTGACTCAAGGCTATGGTCTGCCCAGTGGTCACTATGGTTGTGAGAGCTGGACAGTAAAGAAGGCAGAACGCCAAAGAATTATGCCTTCAAACTGTGGTGCTGGAGAAGACTCTTGATAGTTCCTTGGTCAGCAAGGAGATCAAACCAGTCAATCTTAAGGGAGATCAACCCTGACTATTCACTGGACTGACTGATACTCAAGCTAAAACCTCAGTATTTTGGTCATCTGATGTGAACAGCTGACTCTGTGGAAAAGTCCCTCATGCTGGGAAAGATCAAGGGCAGAAAGAGAAGGGAGCATCAGAGGATGAGATGGTTGGATGGCATCACTGATACAATGAACATGAATTTGGGCAAACTCCAGGAGATGGTGAGGGACAGGGAGGGCTGGTGTGCCGCAGTCCATGGAGTTGCAAGGAGTCAGACATGACCAGGTGACTGAACAATAACAACAACAACATTTTGTTAGACAACATCATCTCTCTAGCTGTCTAGAGTTTTACTTACCAGATAGAATTTTGGACTTCACAGTAAGGCTAGTGATCACCAAAAAGAGCAAGACAGAACCACATGATCACTGTATTTATCAATGGTTACAGTGCACAGACAGGATGGCACTCTTCAAGCCTCTACCTTCAAAGTTGAAGGGTAACTTGGAACCTTTTGACAGCAGATGACCACATGTAAGTTTGATATCAGAAAACTGGCCATGTGAAGCACAGTTCAAAATACTGACTGCAATGTAAAAACCTTAAAGAGTGCTGCTACCGGTGACCAAAAGAAAGAAAATAAAAAAGAAAATTAAAGGGAGAAAACTGAGAGAGAATTCAAACTTCAGTGAGATCCTTAAAAAAACCCTGGAGGGAAAAGACTATAAACATCTTTGGTAGAAAAAGTTACAACATAAAACAGAAAGAACAGATGAAAAGTAGAAAATAATCCCTCAAAGGGCCAGTGTGGTAGACAAATTAACTGTAAAAGATCCAAGTAATTCATAAATGAAAATATTAGGTATGATTCCTAGTACTTTAATAAGATAATTTCTAAAACATAATTTTTCATATTTCAAACAAGAAGTCTGGTTTAAAAGGGGAGGGGAAGGGAAAATGAAAATGGATGATTAACCAAGAAGAAAAACATTGGAATAGTTATATATCATATAATATTCTATATATACAGTATGATATATTATGGAGAAGGCAATGGCACCCCATTCCAGTACTCTTGTCTGGAAAATCCCATGGGCAGAGGAGCCTGGTAGGCTGCAGTCCATGTGGTCGAAAAGAGTCGGACATGACTGAAGCGACTTAGCAGCAGCAGCAGCATGATACATTATGTACATGCAATTAAAATAATAAATGTAGATGTTGCCTACTTCTTAAAGAAGATAAGAAAGAAATATTATTTGGAATTTTAGCCTTAGCATAAAAGGTTTTAGCATTTATCTATATGAGGCCGAAAAAGAAATCAAAGAGGATCAGAACCCTTGTAAAGATTTAAAGAAACAAAACATTCAGGGAGAATGGTCCATATTGTAGTTNATGTTGCCTACTTCTTAAAGAAGATAAGAAAGAAATATTATTTGGAATTTTAGCCTTAGCATAAAAGGTTTTAGCATTTATCTATATGAGGCTGAAAAAGAAATCAAAGAGAATCAGAACCCTTGTAAAGATTTAAAGAAACAAAACATTCAGGGAGAATGGTCCATATTGTAGTTAATCTTTCTAAAGGCTCTGCCTCTGAGAAATGCGGCTGGAACCTGTGATCATGGCCCACTCAGTAAGTATCCAACACTATGCATATGATCCTTAGTGAGTCTAATGATGAATAAAATATGAATGCTGTTCTTAAAGTTCCCTTAGTATGGTTTTTTAGTCACTAAATCTGTTGACAAAGCAAAGCCTCCTTGCCCCAGCTTAAATTTGCATCTCATTTATTCATCCAATAGGCATAATTGAACTCCTGGTATTAGGACCTGAGAACATTAAAATAAATAGAAAGGAAATGTTGCTCTCAAAAAGCAGAGTTAATGGAGAGGACGATGCATTTGTAATATCACAGTAGTGGTCATGTCTAGCTCTTCGTGGTTAATTAGGAGGGAGCCAGAGAGATAAAGAAAAAAATATGTAACACTGTTTGACTGTTCTGACAGGATTAAATTATGTTTTCAGTGACAAGGCAGAGTCACTAATAGATTCGTTCCAGGTCGAAAATGAACATTGAGCCTTCTTGGTACTATCAGGTCACCATTTTTATTTTGAGTATGTTTGGCGATAGCCAATAATATAATTCACAAAAGTGTTCTCACCATGGGGAATGAAAATGGAAGGCTTGTGAAACAGGGTTCAGGACACTGGAGAGGGGTGCAAGTACAGATTATAATGGGAAAAAGAATAAATGGCAAGAACATGAAACCCAAGAAGAAAATACCTGGTATGTGGAAAGAAAATAACTTGGGCAAAGTATATGTGACAGGGAAAGTCTGAGAAGCCTGTGTCCTGCACCCACTGGGACTTAAGGGGCTACAGTCTCTTTCTGACCTGACATCTTCATGACTGACTGATCCTACTCTTGGAAATATNTGCCACAAACTGTGGAAAATTCTGAAATAGATGGGAATACCAGACCACCTGACCTGCCTCTTTAAACATCTGTATGCAAGTCAGGAAACAACAGTTAGAACTGGACATGGAACAACAACAGACTGGTTCCAAATAGGAAAAGGAGTATGTCAAGGCTGTATATTTTCACTGTGCTTATTTAACTTATATGCAGTGTACATCATGAGAAATGCTGGGCTGGATGAAGCAGAAGTTGGGGTCAAGATTGCCAGGAAAAATATCAATAACCTCAGATATGCAGATGTCACCACCCTAATGGCAAAAAGTGAAAAAAGACTGAAGAGGCTCANAGGAGTATGTCAAGGCTGTATATTTTCACTGTGCTTATTTAACTTATATGCAGTGTACATCATGAGAAATGCTGGGCTGGATGAAGCAGAAGTTGGGGTCAAGATTGCCAGGAAAAATATCAATAACCTCAGATATGCAGATGTCACCACCCTAATGGCAAAAAGTGAAAAAAGACTGAAGAGGCTCATGATGAAAGTGAAAGAAAAGAGTGAAAAAGTTGGCTTAAAGCTCAACATTCAGAAAACTAAGATCATGGCATCTGGTCCCATCACTTCATGACAAATAGATGGCGAAACAGTGGAAAAAGTTGCAGACTTTATTTTGGGGGGTTCCAAAATCACTGCAGATGGTGACTGCAGCCATGAAGTTACAAGTTGCTTACACCTTGGAAGGAAAGTTATGACCAACCTAGACAGCATAATAAAAAGCAGAGACATTACTTTGCCAACAAAGGCCCATCAAGTCAAAGCTATGGTTTCTCCACTAGTCATGTATGGATGTGAGAGTTAGACTATAAAGAAAGCTGAGCACTGAAGAATTTATGCTTTTGAAGTGTGGTGTTGGAGATAACTTTTGAGAGTCCCTTAAACTGCAAGGAGATCAGACGTGTCCATCCTAAAGGAAATCAGTCCTGAGTTTTCATTGGAAGAACTGATGTTGAAGCTGAAACTGCAATACTTTGGCCATCTGATGCAATTAACTGACTCATTTGAAAAGACCCTGATGCTGGTAAAGATTGAAGGCGGGAAGAGAATGGGACAACAGAGGATGAGATAGTTGGATGGCATCATGGACTCAATGGACTAGAGTTTGGGTAAACTCTGGGAGTTGTTGATGGACAGGGAGGCCTTGCATGCTGCAGTACATGGGGTCACAAAGAGACATGACTGAGCTACTTAACTGAACTGAATGAAGGTGAAGAAAATATATCCTTATTTTCTGTACAAGATAAGTTTAGAAACTGTACCCAGTTAAAAAAATCTATGATAGATCTTGTGCAGAGTATTATGTAACCATTATAGAGAATGAACTAAATCCATTATTATTAGGAAAGAGATATAAGATATAAAGTGATGTGAAGAAAGCCAAATGTACAAGTATATACATGCTAAAATTTTTTTAAGCAACCTGAAAATCTTCACAGTTGTCAAATTGACAGATGAGAGAGAGTGATAGATGGATTCTGGTATGTTATTGTTGTTATTATCATTAGTGTTAGGCATCATACACACCATAGTCAATAGTAGCTTTCTCTGTGGAGGGTAGGGTGGTGAAATATTTATATTTTATTTTGTACTTACATACAATTTAAGTTTTCTTATCATGTATTATCAGAAATTATATGGGCATTCCCTGGTGGCTCAGAGGTTAAAGCGTCTGCCTCCAATGTGGGAGAACTGGGTTCGATCCCTGGGTCAGGAAGATCCCCTGGGGAAGGAAATGGTGATCCACTCCAGTATTCTTGCCTGGAGAATCCCATGGACAGAGAAGCCTAGTAGGTTACATTCCATGAGGTCGCAAAGAGTTGGACACGACTGAGCAACTTCACCATATGAGCATTGACATTTTGATCCACTTCTGTTAGCCTACTTCTTTTTATTAAAAAATAGTATGTATTATTTTTGTTTTGTTTTCAGTGCATATTATTTTAAAACAATATTTTGTATTATTGACAAAAGGTTTAACTGAGCCATCATTTGCTCTATTAAATTCACACTGATAAATGACTATATTTTTGAAGGGCTGCCCTCTAAACTGACAGAGCAATACTGCTTTGGGCACATAACTACTTGGTCAAAGAAACATCAACTGGTCATGATTGCCTATCCTGAAACAAAAGAAAACACAAGGCTTACATCTTCAAAGAAAGAGAAGTCATATAATATCCACTAATATGACTACTTTCAGAAACCCCACTTTATTTTGATTCAAATCTGAGTTGGATGAATTATTATTTGAAATCTATTCAAGGTCTGACTAATGTCTGGATGTTGTAAAAGCTAAAGAAATCCCCTGTTATTTTGACAAAATGGTATAGAATTTAAGATGCTAACTACATTGAAACAAATGGGAAGTCACAAGGGAATAGACCTAGCACCTTTCCAGAAACAGAACACCTATTATAAGTAAAGATGTTATCTGAAGTTCTTTATTCCATTTACCTTTTTTAAAGGAAGGGAGTGTAGCAAGTATTCTTTCATTCAGGACAAAAATCTAATATTCATCCTGGAACAAGAACCGGCCAGCCATTACATTTAAAAAGTTTGATGAGCCCTTAGCGTTTGACCCTGTGGTCCAATGAATCAAACACGAGTAACAGTTTCAATCTTTTCTTTTTTTATACAAAAGACTAAGTCAGGATTGACAGCCTTTTAGAAACTGGCTGTCAGGGAGTTAAGTTCTGTTCTTGTTTGGCACATAAGCACTGGTGAAGATCAGTACCACAGACTTAGCCAGGCAGCAGGGACCAAGGAATGATTTGGGCTTAATTAAGATTTCCTCCTCTCATCCCAGATTCATATACATTCTTAAATAAAATAGTCAGAAACTGTACAATGCTTCCAAAATCTTTGAACTGAAAGGATAGAATGTGTTATACTGTAGTAGTGGATAAATACACAAACTTTTCAAATTTGTTATTTTCAGTGAATATCTCTTAGGGCAATCTACTTTTCATCATAGAGCCTCTGAGAGAACACTTGTTTATTACATGGTTGACACTTGTTTAGAAGCTAAAACTGGTAAATAGTCTTCCAACATTTTCAGAAGCGTACTCCATGGAAAATTTATCTCTTGGGATATTTCTTAAAGGTTAGGATCCCATGATCAAAATATTTTGGAAGCATTTTATATTATATTCTCATATGGGTAATTCACAGTATAGATCTAATTATTCCAGATTCTAAGTAGTCAAAAACATTAACCAGTTTAAATTTGCTTAATGTCTTATTTCTGAATCTTTTTATCATGGAAATATTTTCCCAATATATTTATTAATGTTTCATTGAATCAATATTCTATATAGACAATACTTCAGGAAACACAAGATAATTCTGTCAGTAATAATATAATGATTGTGGGTCCAGCTACCACAGAATACAGGGAGTATCTCAAAGAGAAAGCAGATAAAAAGAGATTTACATGCTAGGTCTGTGGCCCAGTTTCAGCATCCTGAAATTAGAGTAATTACGCTCCTTATTAGTAAATATTTTTGTCCTATTTCCAACCAGGTCTGGATCAGAGGCAGAGTGAAATAAACTACCAGTAGGAAAGGGGATGCTCTTTATTTATCCCCAGAGATCATCCCAATCTCATTTATAAATGAACATAATAAACCCAGAGATATGAATACCAAAGACCAATCTCATGGTCAGGAGCAGTCCTGGATTGAGAATTCAGTCTTCTGAATGTGATAGCAGAGTACTTCCTAGCAGCCGATACCAATTTCTGCCCATTGATGGGCAGAAAAACTATTGATTGAATCAAATATAAGTGTACATTAATGTTACTTTGGGCCCATTTAGGACCATGATGAGAAATGAACAATTAAAGACATTTTAAAAATGCTTAATGTTTCTTCTTTGATTAATAATTTCTAGTGTGTGTAATACTTTGAACTGTAGCAGTGGAAAACAATAGAATATATAGCGGTATAGAGTACTGGATAGTGTAGTGGCTGGACATTACCCATCTACTGAGCACAGAAAACACAGAACAGCCTACAAGTATCTAAAGAACAAGTTAAAAAATCACCCAGTCTAAATCAGCAAGAGTAGTATTAACTGGCAACACAATCTATCCCAGTCCAAATGGTGCTGGAGTTCAGTTCATGCTGGGGTGTGGCATGGACATGCCTATGGCCACAAGATGGTCTTTTTCATATGGCTCTAAGGCCAACTGCTCCTGGGGCTTTGTTTCCCGTGGCATCTTTTTCACTTCAGAGACAAATACGGCCTCAGGAGAGGCTGTGGGGTCAATCCGGTTGGCCTTAATGGAAATCACAAAGTGTCCTTCATTACATAGCGAGGTGTGGGCATTCAGGGCTACACCTTGGCAAGGCCGTGCTGGCAAAGATCATATCCACCATTGGAATTTGTGTGGCTGCCAAGCATCTTCAATGATAAGACTAGTGCTGGCTCTCTTCTTGGCCAAATTAATGAGGTCAGAGCCAGAGAAGTGGGAGAACTCAAATGTATAGATGAGACCGTTAGCCTAAGATGCCACAGGTGCAGGAAAGGGTGGTACCCAAGGCAGCCCCAAGGGTGGAGTGGGTCCTGGTTCAATGGGGATCTGGTCCACATAGCCCAAGAGTACTGTAGCCAGCTTAATATGGAAGGGGATTTTGCTTTATTTAATCTGGCGGGGGGTTACAGAAAGGTGAACTCCTATCATCTCTCATATGCATTTTTGGAAGATTCTAAGCATCAACTTTCATATGATCATAGTAACAATAGGCAGAAGAAAAACAACAACAATAACCAGTAGTAATAGTAGTAGCAGTGACACCCACTGAGTGTTTATCTCTAGCACAGTTCTAACTGCGTTGAATATGTTAACTCATTTACTCCTCATAATAATCCTGTAGTAGGTAATACGGTTTGTCTCACTTTACAAACTGTGGGAACTATAGATCAGTTAGTTTCTAAACCTCGCCCCAAATCTCACAGTTTTATGTGGCAGAGACAGAATTTAAACTCAGGGAGTCTGACCTCACAGGCTGAAGTCTTTAACCATTAAGTATATTGCCTTGTAGATGTCTGCTGATGGTTAATTTCCTTATGCATTTCCACAGTCATGCCCTCTTGTCCATTATGGATTCATCCGCTGTTGATTGCCAAATCTGATGAAGTATTAGAATCACCTTAAGAACATCTTTAAAATAGACACGGTAGTCCTCTCGCCAAGGTACTCTGCTCTGTACAAAATTAGGTAGTCTCAAAAAGCACAACAGGTTCACCTGGAGGTTCAGATGCAAGGACCCATGTTTGGCAGCCACTTTCTATTGTGGATGGTTGCCTTATTTATTAAAGAAACTGCCTGTGTTCACAGGAGCCATGAGAGGGAAGAGGACACAAAGGGTAACTAGACTGGCTAAACTAGCACCTGGTCCTGGGAAGTCTTCAAATTCCTTTCTCACACTATGAAATCCTCAACAGGGACAAAACATTAGTCAAATTTGGATCTTCCATGATGGCTAGTTGTTACTGTTCCATCGCTAAGTTGTGTCCGACTGTTTGTGACCCCATGAATCATAGCGGGCCAGGCTTCCCTGTCCTTCACTATCTCCCGGAGTTTGCTCAAATTTACCCATTGAGTTGGTGATGCTATCCAACTATCTCATCCTCTGTTGCCCTCTTCTCTTCCTGCCCTCAGTCTTTTCCAGTGTCAGGGTCTTTTCCAGTCAGTCTGCTCTTCACATCAGGTGGCCAAAGTATTGGAGCTTCAGCTTCAGCATCAGTTCTTCCAGTGAATATTCAGGGTTTATTTCTTTTAGGATTGACTAATTTGATCTCCTTGTTGTCCAAAAGACTCTCAAGAGTCCTCTTCAGAACAATTTGAAAGCATCAATTCTTTGGTGCTCAGCTTTCTTTAAGGTCCAACTCTCACATCTATACGTGGCCAGTGGAAAAACCATAGCTTTGACTAGATAGACCTTTGTTGGCAAAGTGAATGCCTCTGCTTTTTAATATGCTGTTTAGGTTTGTCATAGCTTTCTTTTCAAGGAGCAAGTGTCTTTTAATTTTATGGCTACAATTAACCCCTCAGTAATTTTGATGATGGCAAGGGAGTGCGTGTGTGCTCAGTGATGTACAACTCTTGGAGACCCCACAGCCTGTAGCCCACCAGGCTCTTCTGTCCATGGGATTTCCCAGGCAAGAATACTGCGGTGGGTTGCCATTTCCTTCTCCAGAGGATCTTCCTGACCCAGGGATTGAACCCGCATTTCCTGCTTAGCAGTCAGATTCTTTACCACTGAGCCATCTGGGAATCTCGAGACTAGTGCCTAATTCATGGTAGGTGTTCAGTTAGTATTTACTGTCTTAAGTTTCTGGGTGAATATTATTGAGAAAAGGCACTAAAAGAATAGTTCTTCCAATGAGACTAAGAAGGGTCCTCTAACTAATAATTATCTATTGCCCTGATTATGAAAGTCATAAATTTCTCCACAACACTGTACATAGGAGGCACAGCAAGGGAACTTAATCACCATGTTATCACAAAGGAAGGAACAAGAAGGGCAAGAACAAATGGGTGCAAAGGAAGAAGCCATGTTTAAATGATGCCTGGTTTAACAAACTACATATCAATTTAGAAATTCAATATAATCACCTAGGTTTATTTGACTACATTCATTAAATAAAACGAGCATATTTTTAACTCCTTCAAGGCTGGTTCCATAGGACCCTCAAATGCATTTACCCGCTCATCCTCCCTTCTACTGTGGCCTAATTGGCCTACCATAGGCTAATGGGCAAGCAGTCCTCAGCATTCGTTTACCTTTTTTAAAGTCTTCTACTTAGAGCTCCCTTTAAGAATAGCAGTAGGTTTTCCCTTGAACTTATTTTCTCTCTCTTATTTGTTTGCTTTTTCAAGCATGTTGGAGAGGCTTCTTTGCTGTTTGTTTCTGAAACAAATCAAGGACACTAATTTGTTCTTTGTGGATTTGTGGAAGCTACCCCAGTGGGAGCCACTTCCTGTGACCAGGATTTCTGTCTGTGGATGACGCGGGGCAGGGAACTCAGAAAGGCTATTAAGACAGATAGGAACGCTATCGCTAGGTGAACACATTAATGCTGTAGACTGAGAAGCAGAACCCCTGATTTTGGGGAGATGCAACTAACGAGTACATTTAGACAAGACTACCTGAGTGCCAGCATTTACCTCTGTGCAAGGGTGTACTAAGCAGCAATTTCTGGCTGAGATGAAAAATCCTGCTCTCTTTAGACATGGGGATGTAGTACAGCTGTGACACGGCAGGCATAGAAAAATCTTCATGGGCTCTGAAGCTAGAAGGCAGTTGACAGCTCATTTTAGGATGATGGGGAAAGCGTTCTGGCTGAGTTGTGGGTGGGAACCTTCTCAGCTCGCTCTAAACCTGTACATTTTACTCCTGGCTCTGTCATTAATTGGCATTGAATCCTGGTCCAGATCACTTCATCTCCCTGCCTCCCAGGGTTCCCCCATCTGTAAAATCAACAGATCCAAACAGTTGCCCAAGTGTTCCTTTCCGTTTTAATGTGCTGCCTTCAAATTAACAAAGACACATACATATTTATATCTGCAAGATAAAAAGCCTTTGACTTTTTACCTTAAGTTGACTTTCAGGAAAAACAAACTGCATAAGAAAATGAATGTATTTGGGAATTTATTTTTTAAAACAAACTTCAAAGTATATAGCCGAAGTTAAGTTTTATATACTTTTAAAACACAGTCATCTGGGTTTCCCTGGTGGCTCAATGGTAAAGAATCTGCTTGCCAACGCAGGAGACACAGGTTTGATCCCTGGATCATGAAGATCCCCTGGAGAAAGAAATGGAACACACGCCATTATTCTTGCCTAGAAAGTTCCATGAACAAACGAGCCTGGCAGGCTATAGTACATGGGGTTGCAAGAGTCTGACATGACTTAGCAACTAAACAACAACCCAGTCATCTATGTCATCCTAACTGTCAATACAAGGATGTTGACAACAACTGATAATGAATCCCAAGCCCTATAAAGACACTGAATTATCAGAAGAAAAGGCACCAAAGTATCTGTCTATGACAAAAGAAAATAAGATAAATTTTAGAAGTGTATTGAAAGGTAATATAAGATGAATAAATACTTTTTTTAAAATGCAAAACCAATTATCTTATCCTGCCACAACTATTACATTTATGCATATTATCTAGACACCCAAACTGTATTTAGATTGCTATAATAATGGTATGCATAGAACTTCATATTTCACTATTTTCACATATATTATCTCTTAAATATACCTTGATTTTCCTATAGTACTATTTTAATGACTTCATAACACTAAATTGTGCTGATGATTTATTTATAATTTGTAAAATCATAAATTTATAAAATCATAATTTTGCTGAATTGTTTCTCTTCAAATTTTTGCTATTAATATTGATTAAAATAATTTTTTTATGTTCAGCTTGTTTTGTTTCTGTTCAAATCTTCCCATAAGAGAAGAATTTTGGAGGCAATGGATATGATTAAATTTGTGGCTTTTGCTACATACAAACTTTCATGTTACTTTATAAAGGGATTATCAGCTAATAATTCCACCAGCATCCATCATTTTAACAAAAACTTCACCATCTTTAACAGTGATCATTTTTATGATATAATATCATGCATTTCAGAACTAGCAGAGTAACAATGATGTGTATGGCAAAGGGTCCTCAATAAGTATGTTTTGACCCTGCTCACTAAAACTTTGGACTTAACTTGGAGATTCATTTATTAATTCATTCACTCTAACACACTTATGCATTAATTCATGCATTCAAAAACCTTCCACTGGGCACAATTATATAATGACAATATGTTAGGTCCTAGCTGTACAAAGTTATACTTTCCTTTAATGGTTTACTTTTTCAAAGAGAGAAATCTATGTGAAAAACATATGTGGTCACTGCCTTCATCCCAGTATGTTTTAGGATGTGTAAAGACGTGGGGGAGAAGACAAAAAATAACTCATTATTTTTCTTTCATAGCATATTTTGAGCAGACTATACTAGGAATCTCCAATTATCAGAACTAGTTTCTTAAGTCATGTCATGCATGAGAAAACTACTTCTAAAGTTATTTTGAGAGGCAGAAAATTTGAAAAGAAATTAAGAACTAATTAAGAGCTAATACTAATTCCAAAGTTCTCCTACTGCCTCTTATATTGGCTTTCTCTTTGTTTGAGTGCCCATTACAGGGTTCAAAGGGTTCAAAGCCACTTCCCAGATGGCTCAGTGGGTAAAGAATATGCCTGCAATGCAGGAGATGCAGAAGACGCAGGTTCAATCACTGGATCAGGAAGAGCCCCTGGAGGAGGGCATGCCAACCCACTCTAGTATTCTTACTTGGAGAATCCTACAGACAGAGGAGTCTGGCAGGCTACAGTGCACGGTGTCGCAAAGAGACAAACACAACTGAAGTTACTAAGCACACACGCAGTGTTCAAAGCATAATAGCCACCTAATAAACTGTGCTTTTGTGACTCTTTCTCCTTCATCCCTCAAGCCTATACATTATCTTCTTTAGATTCAAATCTCTTGAACTGAAAATTTTCATCAGTCCCACATTCCAACATCTTTAACTTAACATTAATCCTCCCTCAAAAACAGCAAATACATGCATCATTAATTGAACGCTTAAAATATGCCACGCACTGAATATATTAATTTTTGTCTTTCTTACAAAATCTGCTTTATACAAAATTTGTTAGAGAAATTATATAATTAACCTAGGTCATAAAGCTGATAGGGGAGACATCTGGGATTTCTGTTAAGATGATCTCTAAACTCGGTGTTTTTGCCTTTCGGTCTCACATCTCTAATCAGGGATCATGTCCTGGTCCCTCAGCAGTGAAAGCACCTAACCCCTGGACCATCAGGGAGTTCCTTCTCTACCCTTCTTGGATTTTATATTGCATTATTATCGCAGTACAACTTTGAAGAAAGGCCTAGGGCCTATGCCCAGTCTCCCTATAGTGTTAACTTCCTCCTGCTGCTGCTAAGTCGCTTCAGTCATGTTCGACTCCGTGCGACCCCAGAGACGGCAGCCCACCAGGCTCCTCCGTCCCTGGGATTCTCCAGGCAAGAACACTGGAGTGGGTTGCCACTTCCTTCTCCTACTGGATGATGTTCAGGGGAACCAAAATGGGGGGAAAAGAACAAATAAATGTACTGGGCAAATCTTCCTAGTATAAAGCAAGTGGTCAAATCTATCAATTCCATCCACACCTTAACAGACTAGATGACTTAGAATGCTCATTATTAAATAGTCACCATTTCTACAAGGGCCTTCCCTTGTGGCTCAGCTGGTAAAGAATCCACCTGCAGTGGCAGGAGACATGGGTTCAATCCCTGGGTTGGGAAGATCCTCTGGAGAAGGGAAAGGCTACCCATTTCAGTATTCTGGCCTGGAGAATTCCATGGACTGTATAGTCCATGGGGTCACAAAGAGTCGGATATGACTGAGCAACTTTCACTTCGCTTCATTTCCACAATGATTAACTTAATAGTACAGTATTGTGAAGATAAAGACCTCAGTTATATTATAAGCAATAAGATCTTGCCCCATATTTTATTGTGGCTCGTTAATGAACTTGGACACATACAAAATGGACCCTCACACATATGAATTGTCTTCTGAAAGTGAATTTATTTCTATACCTCACATGGAGAAGTTTCAAGTCTCTACTAATACTGTAGTTGGAAGTCATAGTGTCACAGTGGGTTGAGTTTAGTGCTCATGAATATCTTAATCACTTCTGAACTACAGTCAAAATTAAACAGTGCTAACTTATTTTTTTGGCCTCCCAAATCACTGCAGATAGTTATTACAGCCATGAAATTAAAAGACGCATACTCCTTGGAAGGAAAGTTATGACCAACCTAGATAGCATATTCAAAAGCAGAGACATTATTTTGCCAACAAAGGTCCATCTAGTCAAGGCTATGGTCTTTCCTGTGGTCATGTATGGATGTGAGAGTTGGACTGTGAAGAAAGTTGAGCACTGAAGAATTAATGCTTTTGAACTGTGGTGTTGGAGAAGACTCTTGAGAGTCCCTTGGACTGCAAGGAGATCCAACCAGTCCACTGTGAAGGAGATCAGTCCTGGGTGTTCTTTGGAAGGACTGATGCTGAAGCTGAAACTTCAGTACTTTGGCCACCTCATGCGAAGAGTTGACTCATTGGAAAATATTTTGATGCTGGGAGGGATTAGGGGCAGGAGGAGAAGGGGACAACTGAGGATGAGATGGCTGGATGGCATCACCAACTCGATGGACGTGAGTCTGAGTGAACTCCGGGAGTTGGTGATGGACAGGGAGGTCTGGCTTGCTGCAATTCATGGGGTCGCAAAAAGTCAGACACTACTAAGAGACTGAACTGAACTGAACAACTGAAGTGAGTGTCCCTCACAGTCAGTCAGTTAGTCAGTTCAGTCTTTATTTTTGGGGTAAAGAATTCTTTACTACTATTTCCACTGTTTCCCCATCTATTTCCCATGAAGTGATGGGACCAGATTGCATGATCTTCGTTTTCTGAATGTTGAGTTTTCAAGCGAACTTTTTCACTCTCCTCTTTCACTTTCATCAAGAGGCTTTTTAGTTCCTCTTCACTTTCTGCCATAAGGGTGGTGTCATCTGCCTATCTGAGGTTATTGATATTTCTCCCGGTAATCTTGATTCCAGCTTGTGCTTCTTCCAGCCCAGCATTTCTCATGATGTACTCTGCATATAAGTTAAATAAGCAGGGTGACAATATACAGCCTTGACGTACTCCTTTTCCTGTTTGGAACCAGTCTGTTGTTCCATGTCCAGTTCTAACTGTTGCTTCCTGACCTGCATATAGGTTTCTCAAGAGGCAGGTCTGGTGGTCAGGTATTCCCATCTCTCAGAATTTTCCACAGTTTATTGTGATCCACACATTCAAAGGCTTTGGCATAGTCAATAGACCAGTAATAGATATTTTTCTGGTCCCTCACAAAGAACCTTTAAAGACCACCTATAGAGACAGAAGGTAGCTCAGCTGGTAAGGAATCCACCTGCGAGTCAGGAGACCCCAGTTTGATTCCTGGGAAACTGTATTTTTATAACGATTTGATTTTTCTTTCACTGAGGTTTCATCAAGTTTCTATGGTCCAAAGTGCTATGCCACTTTCTTGTAAAACAAGAGATTTGCTGCTAATGCTTACTGTTACTGATCGATTCTATACTACCAAATTCTTTTGTATTATCTACTCTGTATTTTTTTCTTTCTACAATAATTATGTTCTATACAAAAATACTGATACAAACAAGACACTAACTTACAATATTTACATTCTCCTAAATAAATAGGAAAATGGGGATTCTCATAATATACACAAAGCAATGAGATTAATGTAATAACTCTTAAAACATACACATTTCAATAGTCTATTCAAATAAGCAGATTCAGAACATGATATTGAAGATACAGGGGCACATGTTCCTTTTGAAAATGACTTAAAAAAAATAATTCGGTATTTAATTGCTGCTGCCTTTTAGTAGCTAAATTGTGTCTTTTTGTGACGCCATGGACTATAACCCACTAGGCTTCTCTGTCCCTGAGATTAACCAGTCAAGAATACTAGAGTAAGCTGCCATTTCCTTCTTCAGGTATCTAATTACATAAGCCTTTCTCATTCTTTGTTTTTTAATGAAATGAGATGGCCACTCTCTCTGGGGAAAATGTCTCCGAGATAAGTATTATATACCTACAGTAGATAGACTCTACTTCTTAGAAATTCTTTGATTATAAATTTCCCAAAGTCAAATTTTCCTTTTTTATAAATACAGTGATATTGGTAGTTCATCATCCAAACTACCTGCTCCAGGAATTCATACTGCCAAACTGCTGTGGAGCCCAGACAATTTCTATATTATTAAGCAAATCCTTCTTATATGACTCAATAGATAATCCAGTGGATCAAACTCATGCTCACAGAAAAAATCATTAACGTGTCTTTTACATTTATTGTGTTTTTATTTTTCTCTTTGGCTTGAACGTATCCTATTTCTTAGAAAAATTAGTGCCTGTGAATTTTGTAAATAAGCTTGATACAAAGACCCATTCAGACATATGGTAGAGATTTCTGAAATGCACTCCATTCATCCATAATGGTTTTTATCTTGAAGTTCTCTTTGGAGAGTGCTGTGTTAGTTCACTTTACTTCATGAAACACTTGCGTAAGTATTGTTCCCTACAAACAAAGCAGCATAATGTAGAAACAAATTATTTACAATTAAAAGGACTGAACATTCTAAAATGCAAATTGCACAAGCTTTCTGCTAAATAGATGAACAAAACAAGGCGAAAGATGGTTTATCTTAGTTCTACGAAGACACAGACTACCTTGACTACAGCTTACATATACGAAGACACAGACTACCTTGACTACAGCTTACATATCAATGCATTTCTTCCTTCCCTTCTCTCTGTCCCTTTAAGCACACTCAAAGAAACCATGCAGTTCCAGTGGAGGAAAAAAATCATTTTCATTATATTGTTCTAATAGCTTTTTTCAAAACAATCAACAATTATTTTGCTGAGCACAGAAACAAGGAAACAACTTTAGCTGAAAACTTCTACAGTTATAAATGTGTAAAATATGTTTACATGTTTATAGGGTAGCTTAAAAACTTCCACGGATTTTTAACTTATCCTCAAAATGTCAGCACAGGTGAGATAGTGAAATTAAATGACCAGTTTTATTCTAAATCAAGGTTGAAATTTTTAATGACTTTACTCCAGAGATTTTGTTTGTTAGAACAGTATAAAATTAACTTCGTGTATTTTAGCCACTCATTAGAATAAAATAGTTAAACATAGCTAACATTGACAGATGCTAAGAATTATAAATTAAGAGTAGTATTTTGAATTTACTATAGGCAAATTTTATACTTTTTAGTGAACATTTTGTTTTCAATGGATATTTGAATTTTATAAAAATATAATATCACAGCCAGAAAAGGACTGCCAACTTCCCCCAGAAGTATCTCTTAAATTTGCTTGGTTAGTTGACTGTCCTTTGTACCCTTGTCTAACTTTATAGTCTTATAACACTTTTCACAAACATATTTGTCTTTCCAACAATCCAACAAAGTAAGTACTCAGATACTCACATAGGAAGGCAGTTCAGTTCAGTTCAGTTGCTCAGTCGTGTCCGACTCTTTGCGACTCCATGAACTGCAGCACGCCAGACCTCCCTGTCCATCACCAACTCCCAGAGTTCACTCAGACTCGCGTCCATCGAGTTGGTGATGCCATCCAGCCATCTCATCCTCAGTCATCTCCTTCTCCTCCTGCCCCCAATCCCTCCCAGCATCAGAGTCTTTTCCAATGAGTCAACTCTTCGCATGAGGTGGCCAAAGTACTGGAGCTTCAGCTTTAGCATCATTCCTTCCAAAGAAATCCCAGGGTCGATCTCCTTCAGAATGGACTGGTTGGATCTCCTTGCAGTCCAAGGGACTCTCAAGAGTCTTCTCCAACACCACCGTTCAAAAGCATCAATTCTTTGGTGCTCAGCCTTCTTCACAGTCCAACTCTCACATCCATACATGACCAGTGGAAAAACCATAGCCTTGACTAGATGGACCTTAGTCAGCAAAGTAATGTCTCTGCTTTTGAATATACTATCTAGGTTGGTCATAACTTTTCCTCCAAGAAGTAAGCATCTTTTAATTTCATGGCTGCAGTCACCATCTGCAGTATTTTGGAGCCCCCAAAAATAAAGTCTGACACTGTTTCTACTGTTTCCCCATCTATTTCCCATGAAGTGATGGGAACAGATGCCATGATCTTCGTTTTCTGAATACTGAGCTTTAAGCCAACTTTTTCACTCTCCTCTTTCACTTTCATCAGGTCCCTGATATAGAGTAGAAGAATCAGTTCACTCTCTATGTGGATAACCTGGAGTAAATTCAAAATATTTAACAATGGGTACAGCATGGCAAACAAAATGGTTGCCAGTCCAATAAAAACTATCAGAATAGACACTGAACGTAAACAAATAATGTAAGCATGCTGTAGCAGACCTGCCAAAATAATAATCCCTGTGGGTAAACCACTGAAATTCGATTGTTCCATCTAGTCTTTTGGAAGAAAATGCCGGTGCCCTTCATTAGTGTCCACATGTACAAACCATGACTCCTAATCCTTAAGATTCCATCCATGGCAGGCAGCTTCTTCCTTCAGACCTCAGATCACCACTAATCTACTGGCTACCCTATGCCCTCATTGGGACATGTCTTCTAGATCCATTTTCAGAGGTTCATCAACCAAGCAGCGAAGAAGACAACGGCACCCCACTCCTCGTGCCTGGAAAATCCCATGGACAGAGGAGCCTGGTGGGCTGCCGTCTAAGAGGTCGTACAGAGTCGGACATGAANCCTCAGATCACCACTAATCTACTGGCTACCCTATGCCCTCATTGGGACATGTCTTCTAGATCCATTTTCAGAGGTTCATCAACCAAGCAGCGAAGAAGACAACGGCACCCCACTCCTCGTGCCTGGAAAATCCCATGGACAGAGGAGCCTGGTGGGCTGCCGTCTAAGAGGTCGTACAGAGTCGGACATGAATGAAGCGACTTAGCAGCAGCGGCAGCAGCAACCAAGCAGACTGTCACCACCATTGCTCTACTGTTGTCCAGGTCATACTGGGTCTTCTCCGAAAATCTTGCAGTTTCCTCCTAAAACCTAATATCTGGGAACCACACCTAGTATTTTTTTTGAACTCTGTTCTTTTTCTGATCTTGAACTCAAAAAAACAAGATCAGGATCTTAAATAAATCATCCTGGTTACCTAGTTTCATAACTTTTTCCTGCCACAATTATTTAGGGCCGAAGAGTGGGCTTTCCATTTCTTCTGTCTCATCTTGAGTTTGTTCTATTTCCTGGAATGCACTAAAACTCTCTGATCTATTCCACCAGTTTTGGTTCTTGATATCCTAAAAGATAAAAGATTTAGGAAACCCTTTCTCCTCAACAATACCTGATTTTTTCAGGAATATTATTGTGCTAAAGAAGTCAAGAGATTAAGCTTTGAAAAGAAAAGTTGAACAGTCGACACTTTAGTTAAGATAGTACCAACTGTGTCCTTTTCTAAGGCCTCTTTACCCTGCCTCAGAAATGACACCAATATATTTAAAAACTATTCCTTTAGAAATATGAATTAGACATTGATAAAAATTGTAATTTATTTTGAAATACCAGAAAAAAATACAAAGTATACATAATGATACTTAAAGCAAGATATAATATTTACATATTCAGCAGTATATTAACTAAAGGCAGCATGGAAGTGGAGATCTTTATATTAAAAAATAAAATAAAGAAATTTTTGATAAATTGTTCAAAGCAGCTAATACTTTGGCCACCTGATGCAAAGAGCCAATTCATTAGAAAAGATACTGACGATGGGAAGACTGAAGGCAAAAGGAGAAGAGGGTGGCAGAGGATGAGATAGTATCACCAACTCAGTGGACATGAATTTGAGCAAACTCCAGCAGATGGTGGAGGACAGGGAAGCCTGACATGATGCAGTCTGTGAGGTCTGATAGAGTAGGACATGATTTAGCAACTGAACGACAACAGCAAGGCTGGAAAAAGTCCTTCCACGAGTCGTGGATCATCAAGCAGGATTTGAGGGTATACTGGGGCTTTTTTCCTTACTTATATTCTTGTTAAAGTTGGAGTTAAATCAGAGGCTGTGAATAAACCATTGTGGACTTATCTCAATTAACTCTCCACCTGCAACTCTCACTTTTAATTCCTAGCCTAGGTTTGCATCACTCACACACACACACACACACACACACACACACACACACACACACTGCTATTACAAGTTCAACCTCTGAGAGAAATTTAACAAAGCAAAGGCAGATAGAATAGCAGTCTGTACAACACCTGCAATATAATCTAAAAGAGACTTTGAGGGGCCATTCTAATCATCCTTCTGACTTTCTTCTCTAGTCCAAGAAATTAAACAGACCAAATTTATTGCCTCCTAAAGCATAAAGTGTCAGTTCATGGAAAACCAGTTAAGTTTGGCTCTCTAAACATCTAGAAAGTAACCTCTCATACAGAATACAACTTTAAATCATCATGTTCTACCATGAGAGAGTCTTCTGTTAGAGAGTAAAACCTCACAGGTTTGAGAGAAGAACTGTTCTCAAAAACACCAAAGTGATATTATCTTAAAAACCACTGAAAAAGCCAGGAAGCTCTGCTTAAAACCAACCACCAAGCCTATTTAGCTCCAAAGTACAGAAAGGTAGAGGTCCAGACTTCCCATTTGACTGCATGAACGAGGAAACATTTTCTGAATCTTTAAGTGACTTTTTTTTTCCCCAACAGTGCTAAGATCTACCAGTATATCCTACTCAGGATACCTTTTTGCAGGGTTTAGCATCTGGCATTTTTCTCAGTTATAAAAATTCTAATGAAAAGAAGCAGTTACACAAACCCAACCCAACAAGCTTAAGATCTTCTGTTGGTTGTCTTATATAATCGATATTACATGTATATTTAGAATAAATGGACACTGTATCTTTGTGTTTCTCCTTCTGAAATGTTTTACATTCTCTTGAACTGTGTGCAACTTTAGAAATTTCCAATCATCTTACTTTTAAATACCTCAGTCTACAGTATAAAAGGGCTTTGAGCTTATTTAAATAAAGACATTATACACAGCTCTGTCTCCACTCTTTCAAAATACTCAATCAATTAACATAAGCTACCTTCCAGAGGATTTACTTTAAGTGAGGTGGAAAGGAATATTATTTCAGAATCAAAGAAGAAAAAAAAAAAAAGAATACAGAATGCATAGCAAACCAAACATTTGAAAAAAACATTAAGGCTATTCAATTTCCTCATATTTTAGGGATGATGGTGGTGGGTTTTTTTTTTTTTTTACCCCTTTCAAAGCATTCTGCCAATGACTGCATTCTAAACACAACAAAGGTTTCTGGGATGTCTCTGAAGGGATATAATATCCAAGATGTTGCAGTCCCACCATGGACAGAGGCTCGGGAAGTCTCTCTGCAGCCTCAAAAATATTGCAGGCTCAATTACCCTCAGGGTACAATGAATGGGCAGCACCATTAATCATTCCCAGGGCACTTAATGCCCTGAGAACAGCTCTGAGTCCCACAGCAGCCATAGGGGTTTCTAAGAACTGAGCTGGTCTCTCACAGCTGGGCCATGCTGCCACCTGCAGGTCAGCAAGAAACACAGCTCTTCGGATGACCGTCTTCCCTCCATTTCTAGAGGAGCTACAAGGTGTGGGCTGTGTTGAATACTCCCTCCTTCTTGGGCACTTAACCCTGTTCTTCCTACTCCATAGATGCTGGGGCTTTCTACTTTATTGTTCAGTTGCTTGTGGAGCAAGTGAAGCCAACAGAAATAGGGCAAGACTGGTAGCACCATGGTCTGTACTTTCCTTACCCACACCCTCATATACAGTGGAGCAAATCTTTTGGAGCACCTGTTCTCTTGTTTGTCCATCCAGTTGATCAATATTAGGGGTTTCATGTTCTGTTCTAAAGACAAGACACTGTACTCACCCTTAAAATGCTCTGACTCTGGGTAAAGCAAAAGACAAAAAAATAGAGGCTCATGGCTCAGTCATGACGAGTGTTCACAATGGGTAAGTACTAGATCTTGTGGGACCCAGAGAAAGGAAATATAAATAAATTACGTATGAAACAACGTAAGTCTCCAGTGGGAGGAGCTCTGCAGTGGCATAGTATAAAGAACAAGGATATGCTTTTGCAATCTGATGAGTCTATGATGAAATCATTCAACCTTTTCAATTTTCTTTTTCTTCACTTGAAAAATTTTTAGTAATAACATCTATTTTATAAAGTCATCAGAAAAAATAAAGTTTATGCATAAATAATTGGGATAGTATATACCATAATACCAGATAGACATATTTAATTACAACAGTTCTGGCAGAGCAAGCTGGTCTTATATGGACAGAGAAGAAGGCTGGGGAAGACCCAATATATGCGAGTCAGATGGGTGAGAGAACTATATATTCCGAGATCTTTAAGCAGTGTGTTATAACTGAAAACACTTCAGTTTCACTTCTTTTTATGTTTTTATGTTTCTCTCTGTTCATCTCTGCTCCTTTATCCCACTCTTATTTTTTTTCTCCCCACCGCACTCCCTACCCGACCCTACTCAACATTCAAAGAAAGTAAGAATGCTGTTTGTCTGCAGGATACTAAACAACGTCTTCTAAGTTTTCAGCTAGCTCATGACAGGAACATTTGTTTGGAGGAGAAACAGGCACCTGAAAGAATTCTATTTTCATCAAATTTCCTTCAAACAACTCAGTAAAGAAGTTGTGGGTGACATTTTGATAAAATGCTGCCAACTAGTCTATCCCTACAGAATGTGCTGGTAAGTTTGAGTGAGCTGTACTGACATCTCCTGGTAAGAGAAAGGGAATGTCACTGGATACAAAACTTTACATGCCTTTACAACTTTATGATCCAAAACAATACATGAAGACATCTTTTCCAAATGAAATGCTTTTCTGTCTGAAAAAACAAGAGTTTCAAAGACAGACACACATATATAATACTCAGGTCAGACTTATTTCCATTTTAGAAACCAGTTGAACCAAAGAAAGAAAACAGTTTTGTTTTTATTTCATGACATCAAATAACTAATTTGACTTTAAAAAATCTTTCATCCCCTTATTTTGGCTTTGTATACACACAGAGCCTTATTCAACATTTTCTAAAGCTAAGAAGGAAAAATTATGTGGAAATGACTTTATGCAGAATTGTTAACCTGGTTCTTGTGAAAGGCTCGTCTGACACTTCCTCTTGAATGCTTGAACTACCAACACTCTATCACCTCAACCCCAAGCTCACCTTATACCCCCAATACTGAAGCTTCCATTTAGTCTGAAGCATTTTTACATCTCAGGTCCCCCAGTTCATGTATTGCCTTTTCTCTCCACTCTCAAACTCTCTACCTCTTTCAAAATGCAAAATGAGTATTGCATTGTGTACTGATGAGTATTGTTAAGGCCCTGTGAACCAGAGCTAAAATAACAAAGGTTAACAAGTTGACCTTCTATATCTCTTTTGTGACATAGAAACCTCACAAATATGAAGGTAGCCCTTCTAGAAATGCAGATTCCAAGATGACAATAGTGAAAATCTCAGTCAGCCAGCCAGCCAGCCAGTGAGCCAGCCATCCAATATTTATTCAGGACTACATGCCAGACTCTTTGGTAGGTATTCGGGGAAACAAAAATAACCATGACAGATATTGTATTTGTTTAATAGAATTTCTAGCAGCAAAATGGGGAGTGGGGAGGGTTAACAAACAAAAAGCTCAAATTATGATAAGATCTATTAAGGAAGCTCAGACCATAAAGGTCATATCCGGGTTTGATCCCTGGGTTGGGAAGGTCCCCTGGAGGAGGAAATGGCAACCCACTCCAGTATTCTTGCCCAGAGAATTCCATGGACAGAGGAGCCTAGAAGGCTACAGTTCATGGAGTCTCAAAGAGTCAGACACGATTGAGCAACTAACACTTTCACTATTAAGGAAACAATAAAATGTGGAGAGTGAAAAAAGAATAATAGGAGGTGTCCTTTAGATGATCAGAAATCAGGAAGGGACTCTTAGAGGATGTAGCAAAAGCTGAGACCTGTCGGACAAGAAGCAGCTATGGGAATAGTCAGATGTGAGTGTACCAGGCACAGGATATAGCGTATGCAAAGGCCCAGTGACAGAATAGGAGTTGATGGTTTCATAGAAAAAGGAGAAAACAGAAATTAGCAAGGGTTAATAAAGTTGATGAAGGTGATTATAAGGATTTTATTATTGATTCAAAGTGCAATGAGAAGTCCTTGGATGATTTTAAACAGCACTTCCCTTGTAGCTCAGTCAGTAAAGAATCTGCCTGCAATTCGAGAGACCTGGGTTTGACCCCTGGGTTGGGAAGATCCCCTGGAGAAGGAAATGGCAACCCATTCCAGTATCCTTGCCTGAAAAATCTCATGGACAGAGGAGCCTGGTTGGTTGCAGTCCATGGGGTCACAAAGAGCCAGGCACGACTGAGCAACTAACACTTACAAACCTTCTTTTAAACAAAGAAGGTTATAATTTGATTTAGACCTTGACAAATACATAATAGTGTTTGCTTTAAGCTAGACATTTATTTAATACTCATAATAACATTAAAAGATAGGTATTAATACTTTTAATGTTATTTATGGGAAAATGAAAGCAAAGAGCTGTCAAGTACCTGGTCCCCAATTTCACCATCAATAAATGGCAGAGCTGGAATTCATACTTGGGCTGCCCACCAGTGGGGTCCATGCTTTGAACATTATGCAATATGGCCTCTCAGATCATTATTTCTGCAATAGCAAGAGAGGGAAGAACCTGCTGAAAGGTAAGGCAGTGATCCAGGCTGAAAATTATGATGTCTCACAATAGAAGGGCAGCAGTAGAAATGGTGAAAATTAAATAAATGTGTGATATATTTGAGCAGTAAATTCTATGAGTCTTGGTGGATTGGATGTTGCAAGCCAGAGGAATGCCTGATGGGGACCAATATTTCAATGACAGCCAAATCACCCTTTCACTATTGTGTTTATTCAGTGGATACTTTCTATGTCACCAGGATCTTCCCATCAAAAACCTTTCTCTTCCCAAGCTGAGTGCATTTTCCAAGAATCTGTCATACAGAACAATTTTCAACTCAATGTCCGAAGGTTCTTTGGACATTGAGAACCTTTTAACACGGTTCATTTATTTTTCTGGTCTTTCCTCATATATGTAACAAAATTGCATCATGTACTTTGTACAGTTAATAGTCTTAGTTTTCTTTTTTACATCATTATTTTAAAAAATAATTTTAAATGATGCTTAACATTCTGTCATAACAGTGTAGTGTACTTTATTAGCTTTTTTTCCTATCCTTGAGCTGGTCTGTTAATTTTTTTTCATTATACTAACATACTTTACATAAATCTTTGCCTCAAACCATGATTATTTCTCAATACTAATCAACTAAAAATGGAAGTTCAAGATCTAAAGGAATAGTTTTATTCACTAATAAATTGCATTTACATATTTCTACATCAGATTCCACTAAATTGTAACCGTTTCTATTCCACCAGTGTTACGTGAGAAAATCTGCAAGAAAGTAGATGATGTGGAAGCAATACTTCTACGTAGATAAATGTGGTAGTGGGTAACTGTGGAAAGGTTTTTCTGATGGCTCAGTATCAGTGAATGGGAAGAAGGGCCTTCATCTGAGAGTGAGGATGTAGACAGAGGTATCGAGAGTTCAAAAGAGACAGGAGGAAACATGATATACAGTCCCACTGGAGAGTAAATGGAGCAGGCTAGTTCAGTAAGATTATCTGACAATTTTAAGAATCCATTTGAGGTGAATGAATATGAAATGACAACACGGTTGTGTACCTGGATATGTTGAGCTGCATGAGTGCACACACACAGTATAAGAGTGTTGGATTTAATCAGGATTAAACCTCCAAATCTTGATTTCTAGTCTAGACTATTAAACTGGTCTTAAGTCTAATGGAAATTCTGGGTTTCCCATGTAAGTCTCACGGTTCTTTTCTACAGCAGTTCTGTGCCAGAAACCCCCTACTGCTTCTTCACCTGCTAGAGTTGTACTTGTCCTTTTTGCTTCAAATACCCTATTAAACTTTCCTAGACCACTCTCCTTCCACTCAAATTGAGACACACCCATCTCATAGCTCCTGTCCTTATAGCTCCCCAAATATCCCTTGATGATCTGTAGAATTTATTTTACCATATTAACTCAATATTTTTAGTCTCCATTTACTCAATTCTTTCAGGGAAGGACCTCTTTATTAGTTGTTTTTATGTTCATTTCCCATGTCATATGATGCACAATATATGATATACAATAAATCCTCATTCAACGTTTATTAATGAAAGTAAACGTTTGTAATTAAGGGATACATTTTTTGATAGCCTTCATCAGCAAGGAAAGAAGTTGCCTTGACCATAACCACACCACATCATACAAGGCTAGTGAAGATTTTGTCAATGACAAGCAACAGGCCTAAGATCAAACTTTTCAACTACTAGTCAAAAGTGTTAAAAAAAAAAAAAAAGACAAGTATTAACTTTCACACATAGCTTAGATCTAATATCTAGTTTGTCTCTTTAGCATTGTAATGATAGTAATAACCATAATAATACTATATTTGAATAAAATTCTTTAAATTTTCTAAACATTTTCAGCTTTATAAGACTGTAAAACATACTCACATATACACATACCTGCCCCGAAAAATGCCAAATTCAAATGCAATGGCAGGGATGCCTTCAAAGAGAAAGTGTCTTCTAAGTAAATCATTACGAAAAGATAGGCATTTCACAAATGGGTAGGAAAAGTAGAACATTTCAGGTTGAGTACAGAATGAAGAAGATGTCTGAAAGTTAATAAATTGCAAACTTATCTTTGTAGGCAGATTTATAGCTTATATAACTTTGCCTTATTGGATTGTGTACAAAAATCCATAGTGAATAGAAATATGCAGAATGAATGAAGAATTTACTTTTCATTTTTACTTGGTCCTTCTAAATTAAGGCAGACACAGACATCGTATAAATAAAAGCCAAACTTTGACCTAATAACATAACATTGGAATTGCAGATACGTTCTAATTCTTTCACTGCATTCCCTATACACAAAATGTAATGAAAAGTACAGATAAAAAAGAAACCTTAATTGCCATTAGAGAATAAAATAGAATTTCCACTTAGATCTTTAAAGGCAGCTATTCTTAAAAAATTAATTCATTTGATAAATATTCAAGTTTCTTCTTGACTTTTTCTATGTGAACATTTATCCTATGCGCTCTGGATGGAAATGAATGTTACCAAATCTTTGAGTTCAGATTCACAGCCCCAAGAGTTATTCATGCCTGAACACACTAGTGAGGGATACTTAACTGGTCTCCAAATCTCTTAAGGATAATCTGAAGACAAATTCTTTGCCCAAATGTTATTAATTATATATTTAGCACCTTAGGTAGCTTATTTCTGAGAGTTTTTAGAGATCAAAAAGGATGTGAAAAAAGTAAAGAGAATCAAACCTAAAACATCAATTTGAATTGAACTGCACAATGAGAATTTACTCCAGCACTTTGTTGCAATGTAATCTATAAATAACTCTCTGAGGTTCACTTGCCAATTAGGAACCATCACATGGCATGCACCTTAGATGTCAGCAGTTAATTTGCATGTCAGTGAAACATTAATTTCATGAAAATTTTAAAGCTCCATGCACTATTTATATCATAAGTGGAAGCACAGTAAGTGTACTACATGTATTTTATTGTACCCAATGTGCTTTTTTAAAAGGCCAAGTTTAAATGATCAGTATTTATCACAGTCTGATAGTTTGCTTCAGTTCAAGACAACAGATCTGTGTTTTAGACTTTAAATTATTTTTAACACTAACTATAATTGAGATGTCTGAAAAAAAAAATGGTGTGTCTGTGGGAGATAGAGAAGATGAAAATCAGATTTATACCCAGAGGTAGCTGGTTAAATTTGGAAGTTTAATTCAGAGTTTGTAGTCTTAGCCATAAATATGTCACTCTGGGTCAATAATTTAGTTCTTCCTCCCCCCGCGCCCCCCCCCCAAGTTTTACTTGTTTTTTTTTTTTTTATTGTTCTAAT